>JASDQU010946581.1:44040-58696 GCA_032191745.1 Picea mariana | reverse complement strand
TCAAAAGACCAAGAAGATGGATCAAACATCTTTTCATCAAACAATTTAATTCAATTTTTATTGAGTTTATAAGTCGTATTTATTCTCGGACTCTATTTTCCCCATTCAACCAAACCCGCCTCCACTCAAAAGACCAAGAAGATGGATCAAACATCTTTGCATCAAACAATTTAATTCAATTTTTATTGAAACTCAGTTATTCACTAATCCACTGCAACTACACTATTCTTATCTAATCTGCATGCTCATTATCTATATACTCAAAAGAATTCTATAGACGAATCAAAAGAGAAGAGTGGTCAAACCGTTTTGGCATTCACCATGACCACACTAGAGTGAGAATAACATGCACTAAAATCCACAATATCTATTCTCTTCCATTCCTCTCCTCCCACTTTCACATGTTTAATTTTCAGTTTATAAGTCCTATTTATTCTCAGGCTTTACTTTCCCAGTTTAACCGAACCCGCCTCCACTCAAAAGACCAAGAAGATGGATCAGAGGACCACATGGCATCTTCGCATCAAGAAATTTATTTTAATTTTTGTTGAAAGTGATTTATTTCTGCTGCAGCTACACTTTTCTTATCTAATCTACATACTCATTAACTTCACGTGGCATATTATTTCCACTTTAGCCTATTATAACTCAATCACATGGTCTGATCTAAAACTCATAAACACAGATCTAATCTAAAACACATTTCATTGCATTTCAATAGTATGGATAGAAGAAGAAAAAACTACGGAGAGCAAAATAAACTAAATTTCCTCGCTCTTTAAATTCCAGCGCAATCAATTACATTGGAAGGTTTGGTTTCTATTAAGGTGTTAAAAACTCTAATATACACTAACCTTTGCATGCCATAAGGTCCCTATCAGTTTCAAGGATTTGGTTTCTATTAAGGTTTCAGAAAATCTAATATACACTAACCTTTGCAAGCCTTGAGTCCCAATCAATTTCAATTTCAAGGGTTTGGTTTCTATTAAAAATTTTAAAAATCTAATATACACTTAAGCTTTGCATGCCTTAAGTCCCAATCAATTGCAAGGGTTTGGATTCTATTAGGATATTTAAAAATCTAATATACAGTCAGTTTTGCATGCCTTGAGTCCCAATCAATTTCAATTTCATGGGTTTGGATTCTATTTGGATTTTTGAAAATCTAATATATACTAACCTCTGCATGCCATAACTTATAAGTCCCGGGAATCGCCACCCGCGCCTTTGCTAGGTACGTGCAAAGAAACTCTGGAGCTCAATGTGTTTGACGTGGGTTTTGGCAACCTCGACATTCAGCAGGTCCTAAAGGAGCAGCCAAACCCAAAGAAGCTCAGAAGCCCATTCCACCACACATAAGATATGATAAACCCATAGATTAGAAAGAAAGAAAAAATCGCATACCATCATTGCAGTACCGTGGCCCACGAAGACTTGTCGTTGCTGCGAGACCCAGTTCATGGCTCAGGCCAGAGGGGGTTTCCACCTGGGAATCGAGGGTGGGTTGGGGAATGCGGTGGACATTGAAGAAATCAGAACTTGCACAACATAGCCCCGGTCCCCAACCCCTCCTTCCCACACCATTTACACCACAGCCACTTGTACTTCTAACAACCCAACTCCATGTACACTATGTCAAAGGAGATTACTGCAAACAAACAAAGATTTTATGAATCCTAACCCTTCAATCCTCCCTCACTCTACCGTTTAAATTAACATGAAATAAAGATGATTGAAATGTTTAGCAACCATAACTTGTTTACCTGAAGGTGAAGGCTCCTCATCTTTAACGAGCTGCAGCATGCTGGTATCTCTGATCTCTCTCTTTGAAATATTGTGAAAAATCTATAAATAAACATAAAAGTGCAGAACAAATGCAATAACAGAGAAATCCCATCCCATCCCATAAAAAACAAAACAGGAGCAAATTAAAAATGAACAGTAATGATAAACGTTCATTGTGTAGAAACAGAGCAATTAACCAACCAAGTTCGCAGAAGGCAAAACGAAACAAGATTTCAAAACAAATTAAAACCACTTGAAAAATCAAACAATCGTTGCAATTTAATTCAGGTCAAGAGAATATCAACAAAGTTAGCACCGCTGCTCCCATCTCCATCTCAGATATCAGAATACAAAAATGCTTGAACAGTTTAAGCAAATGAATAGTAGAAATTGTATTTAAATAGACGCGGAGGGAGAGAAGAGGCTCCATCCTTCTAACGACTACATGCAAATAACCATGATCTTTCCTGCAACAATAGACAAAAGAAGCTTTGCTTTTTTCTGCTTTTCTGCTTTTGGATATGATATATTTGCTATTGTCTAACAATATTTTATTTTTAACTACGAGTTTATAACAATATTTTATTTTTAACTATGAGTTTATAATTAGTTTTAAATTTTCAATTATCAAAAAATTAAATAAATTTATTTTTCATGAATAATATTCCATATGCTTGATCATCTCAAAGGGGTTTGGGAATTTATTCCTCGAACAAAGTTTGTTAAATGTTATAGTATTTCTAGGCTTTTAATAGTACTTTTAGTGTTGTGTGATTTCAGGGTGCCAAATCACAAATTGTTATTGGTGCCAAAGCACAAAGTTCCTTAAATATTATTGTATTCCAAGCTTTTTCCTTAAATGTTATTGTATGCCTAGGCTTTCACTAGTATTTTTAGTGTTGAGTGATTTCATGGTGATTTTAATAGTACAAATTGTTGTTGAATTCAAAGAGTATAGTAAAATTTCAATTTAAGTATCTTGTGACTTACAAAATTTGCTATTATGTAGTTTTTATAAATATTTATTTTATAGTTTATATTCACATTTAAGTGTTTATCTTGTATTTCATATTCAAATTATATATTAGTGATAGTTTTTTTAATATTGTTTTTGACATAAAAATATTATAAATTTAAGTAATGTTTTTTTTTTTCATTACTTGTTTAAGGACTTTACAAAATGGTTCATGAGTAACTTCATCTATCAAGAAAACAAAAACAAAATCAATAAAATATAAACTTGTTTATTTACAAAATGGTTCATGAAGGGCTTCATCTATCAAGAAAACAAAAACAAAATCAATAGAATATAAACTTGTTTCTTTACAAAATGGTTCATGAGGGGCTTCATGTAACAACCCTAAGTAATTAATCAATTGTCATGATTTAAATAATTGTTTAATGTATATTAGTTAATTAATTAATTAATTAATTTTATGATTAAATGTTTGATTAATGAATTTGAGTTTAATAAATTTTAATTTATTAAATGGAGACTTAATGTATTGAATGATGGAACCATTAAAGAGAAAGGGGATAAGGTGGTTGGCATTAAATGGAGGGATAAGGTGGGTGAGTCTTAATGAAAGGGAGAAGGCGGTGAATGAGAGGGGGGGGAAGGAGGATAAGAGAAGGGAAAAACACTCGAGAGGGGACTTTTGGGGATTTTGGGAGGAGAGCATCATTTTGAGAGGAGAGGACTGCATTGTTGGTTTGGGGCTGGAGTAGCTTGCTGGCTGGTTTTTACTTGAGGAACTTGTTGGAGTTTGGTGGACTGAGACAAGGGGCACTTGTTGCTGAGAGTTTTGGGCTCGGGGGCCAGGAATCCTTATGGAATCCTAGAGCTAGGGAGTCAAAGAGGCTATGTTCCTAGTTGGCTGGGAGGTTAGTCGGTTTTGGGTAAAGCATCAGGCAGAATTGGAGAACAACAATAGCATCAGTTAGAGGTATGTATTTTTATTATTATGCTGTGTTATGTGGTTTATTATCATGTTGTTGAATATGTGGTTTATTATGATGTTGCTCATATATTTTAATTATGTTGAATAATGAATGGTTAAAAGTTAGGATAGCATTTCTCTATTTTAGTTTATGTTTTACAAGGCTCTGTTGGAAGAGACCTTACACTTCATCTATCAAGAAAACAAAAACAAAATCAATAAAATATAAACTTGTTTAACTATGATGTTTTAAATACTCATCTTGGTATTACTACATGGTGGTGATGTTTAAGGCATTTATTTAAGATGATAATATCCTTTTATCTCAAGTTTTTATTGTATTTTTCATTTTTTAATTGTTTAATTTATTATTTTTTGTACGGTCAAAAGTGAGTTTATTTTTCTTTTTAATATTTTTGTAATTTATGTTTTAGGTATGGCATTTGGCATGTGGTTAAGGAAGTTTTTAGAGTGAATTTTTGCTCATTCAATATAAATTTTGTCGTGCAATCTTAAGAGGTAATGCAGAGTGGGTTCCAGGTATGTTTGTAGCCAATTGGTATGATTATGGCGTCGGTCGCGCTTGAATCATAACATCCACACGGGTGTGTCCATGCTCCCCAAGTTGAAAATATTTCACAATTCTATCAGGCCCTTGGTAGCCGACCATGGTACCGGCGTCGGTACTAGAAAGACGAAACACTTGGGTCTCGTGACCTACCTTGCATATAATGTAAACGACAATTTGTTGTACTCAGCATCGTCAGATAAGAGATTGTCGAATCCCACATGAAGGTTGTCAATGTCATCGTCGTGCGGTATCTGTGATCTCAAAGAGGCCAGCAAGATAGAGTCTGCACACTCATCTTCTTTCTCCATTTTTTGTGGCATGGGTTTAGGGGTTTGATTAGAGTTTCAAGGTTTTTTGTTTGTGCGTTGTTTTCAGAGCCATTGGAAATTGGGCGTTGAAGCTGCTCCTGAAATACGCCCACGAGCAGTACATCATAACTTGGACAATATTACGGCCGGTGCGTTTAGCTTTGTTGATTTCATGTCCTGTCAAATTCAAATTATGAACTATGTTTTTTTATCACGGTTTGTTATGCATGTGGAGGATGTGACAACTTTGTCAAACGATTTTACTAGATGTGGCCATTCATAAATATGATGCTTTATTGTCTGAGTAGATAGCAATTATTACACATTGTAACTCCCACCAAATTGAAGTTACAGTACGAAAAGTTGGACACGTCTGTTGTTGAACATATTGTTATTTTTTAAGCCAAAGATTTAAATGATAAGCTTGAAGTGAGATTCCAATGAAGTTTAAGTGGAAGATTGAACAGTGTTCTAGGAACTTATCCTCGTAGGTGTATAGGGTCAGAGTATATTTTTTTGGGTTGCCAAAGTTTGCTATTTTTTTCCCTAAAATAGGGTCTATCATTTTACCGAGTTGTAATGGGAATTATATGTAAACGTAATGGATTATTTATTTGAAATACATTAAATTATTTATATTCTTTTACATAACCATAATTGTTTTCTTTGAATATTGAGCCTCCATGTTTTGTTGCAGTTTATTCATACAGAGAAGCGTTATATAATTGATTTTTTGTAGATCTTTGAATTTTCCACACTGTACTAAATTTGAGCATCTCAATACATGACCTATCATGTGTGAAAGTAGAGGCTCATTTTACATGATTAACCCATATTTTTGAAGCATTTTCAAGACTATGTCGATGTTATCCCGAAGAATCGCTCATTTATCCCAGAAGAGAAGACATATCAATAGCGAAAAACTTCACATTTGTATGACCAAGGTGAGGAGTACCACCACCAACAATATAATCTGATATCGATATATAATATTCTTCGAATTCTTCCATTTGGCTTAACAATCCACTCTTGTCAAAAGCATCCATCTTGTTTGCCAAAAGCTCTTCATCAGCACGAAGGCTATCCTATAGTTGGGAACCCCATCCTTTTAAGGGATTCAAAAAATATTCTCCTAAGCCGAGGATATAAGCCATGGTAGATTTCATCTGCTTGAAATGATTGAAACTTAAAGTTGTTGTTAAGCGTATTTTTTCTTCCCATTTATTTCGGGGTAGTAGCATTGTAAGAGAATGTTTAAGTGCTAAGAAATACTAACAAAAGGAGAAAAAAATATGTAATAAAAAATATTACGAGATTATGCTACTCTTCCACAACAAAATGTATTGCTCAGCAACACGTGGAGCATGTGGGTTTGACATACATACAACTATCTTGCAATTAATTAGGAGGCAGTATATGCAACTTTGTTGCACTTGTTTCAACATACTTGTATTAAACTAGTGCTTGAATATGGACATAACTATTATTTTGACTTTATATCAATGTAGTTTTATAAAATAAATACTCGAACAAGGACATAATTATGGAGTAGTTTAATCATGTAGAAAATATATTTTCTTTGTTGGAATCAACTGATCCAAGAAGTCATAGTTTCGATTCTGATCGATTTTTCAAGCATTTAGGTTAGTTTAGAAAAAAATGGCCAAATTTGGCTTAAATTTATACCTAAAAATGGGATCTAATTGCTACATGTCTAGCTTACTCCTTGTATTACTGCAAATACGTCAATAGTTTCCTTGTTTACAGTGTATGCATGTTTGTTTCATAATTATAATTGTTTGTTTACATTTTTAGGGTTGACACATTCACATTCATAGAATATGTTAATATCAAGACTAATTCAACCAAAGCATACCACATTCATATGGTGAAAGGCATGAATAGATCCATTTTTGCAATTGGTCTATCAAAATTCAAAGGTTTATATAACCAAACAAGGTTTTGATATTGAATTATAAAAGTTTAATGTCTCAATAGGCATGGAAGTCACAATTAAGGTTAAGTAAGTGGTTGTAACCAAGAATCCCCATGTCCAATTATGTGATATGTTAGCACTTCTTGATTGGCATTTTTATATTTCAAATTGTTTAAGCCCTGGAGTTAATGCTTCCATAATCATAAATTAACTAATCTTTTATTCCCTTTTATAAGGTAAGAATTATACTAGAAAAGAGATGAGTGATCCTTGTGAGTGGTCGTTGCATGGGTTTTGAATCACATATTTTAGTGTGTTGATGCTTACAAGAGTCATCATTTCATTTCAAAAGTAGAACAAAATTTTATTGATGCTAAAGTATGGGTGCAACTAATCCCACATATTTATTCAGATATTTTTTATATCATTATACTTTTAACTTTGTACAAGATACAATCATTATGATGGCATTATGATGAAACCTTTCATTTTGTTTTTTATAAGCTTGGACAATGTCCTGCCAATTTCAATATGTTATATCGGTTTATCATTTACAAGTATACATCTTTATTATAATATACTTTATATCATTTTACCTTCAACTTTGTACAAAATATAAATCATCGTGATGGCATTGTGATGAAACCTTTCATGTTGTTTTTTATAAGCTTCCAATGTCCTACCAATTTTAATATCTTATCTCTCAATTTGTCCAATGTTCCACCAAGTTTTAGGGATGAGGGAGTGCGGGAGTGGGGAAACGCATATGGGGGATGTGTGGGAGCACTCCCAAATTTTTTAGGAAATTCATGGAGGATAGGGGGGATGTCGAGGTCCCTAACATAGAGGTCCCCATCTCTAAACTTACAAAAATAAAAATAATAATCATAAAATCCCAACAATAACAATTCATCCCATGTAAATTCATCATTGTGCAATGTAAATACTAAATAGTAAACAGTAAAATAATAATAAATTCAAGTTTGCAAATGATATAAACATGATTCATATTTAGATTCAGTAATGAAATGCATTGATTCATAAATCATAAATGAAACAGAAATATTGTATACATTGATTTAGATTCATCATTATATAATCTAATTAGTATTAAGCAAAATAGTAGATATTGAAGTCTGAAATAGTAAATTAAAATTACTCAAAGTCAAAAATAGTAAAGAGTGACGAGTCAAAGACTCAGCCTAAGTTCATCGGTGTCTAGAGTCAAGACTCAAAATTTTAAATTGAAAATTAACAATGGACAATGAACATTGAAAATAAAATGAGCATCAAGGAGTCAATCTCATTGATTGGTCTTCTTCATCCATTTGATGTGTGAAGTCATTAGGACCATCAATGGGAATGTCATTATCTGAGTCAAAGTCACTCTCACGAGTAACCAATATTGGCACACATACCAAACCATGCTACAACTCATCTAGTCCATCCTTCTCATGTATTTGTGCACCATCCTCTGGATCCACATCCCATCGTTTCATTGGTCCCCTTCGATACTCTTGTGTCTTCCTATGTGCGAGGCATAGGGCACTGTGCACTACAACTAGTTTCTCTGCTCTCCTAGAGACAAGTCTATTCCTCTTGATAGAGTGGATGAAGCTATATGCAGACCAATTCCTCTTTGTTGCGGAGGAACTAACACTCTGAGACAATAAGTGAATAACAAGATGTTGGATCTCTAGAGAATCATCCTCATGCATAGTCGACCAACCAATGGGGTCATCCTACCCTAAGTCATTGTGATCTTCCCTTTCATCAAGATTGTCAAAGGGACCATTGAGACTTGCAAACAACATCCACTATCTCCCAAGTGTTCTCCCCTCTTCTGCATTATACATCATTGTAATGGCAACTCGAAATCCCTTCTTGATCTCTGGATCCTCAATAGGACGAATTCTACTAGGTCTTGCCATATCCCATTTTGGGTTGAGTGCATACGCTGCCATGTGAAAAGGTGTGTTTATTTGATCCTACCTATGTTGAATAATGGGTCAAATATAGTTCGTATATAACTATAAGGAGGGATCTTTCTCATGAATGGCTACCTTCACGTGACCCAACATGTTATCAAAAGTCTCATAAATTGTTCCAAGACTAGGAGAATATCTGTCATTATAGAGAATGACCTCAACTATAGGGCATAAGAGTGACACCAAATAATCACAACTGTCCACCAATCATTATCCAATATCTGAAGCCTAATTTTATTCCCCTCACGTATCTTGGATTCTATCCACCTATTCCAATCCAAAGTCACAACCATGGCCTACATTGTTGATTGCACCTCCAACATCCTCTCCAATAAGAGAAAATAGTTAGCATATCTAGTCTCTATGAACTTGAGGAATTCCTTCCTCGAGTGAGACTTGCACATGGATAATAATGTGTGTTGGTTGTAGATAAACATATGCACATCTCTTGCAGTTTTCACCAAGCTAGATACCCACTCAATTTGCCAATGTCTTTCAGTGCATTGTTGAGTGCATGCACACAATAAGGGGTCCAAAAAATATTCATGTATTTACTCTTAATCAGTAGCCTAACTAATATCCACATGGTTACTACATCTGTCACAGCCTATACAACATTGGTAGGCCCAACCTCCTCTATAGCATCTCGAAGAATCTCAAGTTGGAAAGATACATCTTTGTGCTTTCCAAAACAATCAATAGATCTAATAAAGAAAGACCCCTCTCAACATGTAACTGTGGTGTTGATAAGTGGACATTTGGCAATGTTTGTCCACCCATCCATAACAATAGAACAACCTTCCTCACCCATGTCTATCTCATCCTCTCTTTTTACACATTAATATTGGACACTTGCATTCCAAGATCACTATCCTATACTTATGTTCACCTGGGGAACATATGAGGGTCCTTCTACTGCAATTGCCTTGACCATCTCCTTATAATAATCAGAGCAACTAACATGGAAAGGAATTTCATTAGCAAAAAAAAATTTCCCAATGGCATCATTTGTATCGTCACAATTCATCTTACCATCATCTTGGAATAGTTGGTCATATTGCATAAGTATGAGAAGCCTTATGTTTGGATGAAGATATCATGCTCCCAAAAGGAGATAGTGGAGGCATAAGGCCCATGGATGAATACTTTCCTTTTGATTTCCTTTTGGAACTTGCAGTTTCTTCCACATTCTAATAAGCTTGGCACATGAAATTTTGGCTATAGAAGGTGCCATTTGCATCAACTACCATTTGCATCCTCAAAAGCTTGGATTTTTGTAGCATGGTTAATTTTTTACATACATTAACCCCTTTTCCACCTACACCCAAAAGGTGCATCTTAACCCGTCTATAACTCCCAACTCAAGGATGGCCATGAACATTGCACATCCAATAGCATGGCCCACCTCTTTTGATTCTTGGTTTTTTGTTGGTTGAGGGGGCAACAACTTTGGTGGCATACAAAAAAAAGTGGTTTTGGATCAAATCTCCCTATTACCCCCTCCTACCTAGGGGTAACTAGAGGAGATCATGTCGCATGGACTATAATGGAGACAATGATCCCAACAATGATGATAATCAACATGTCCACAGAACATCCCAACAACCCTAGTAGATGCCCCTTCTTTAGCGGCATGGATCGTAACACTCAATCAGCAAGGCTCAATGGGAAATGGTGATATGACACATTATGAGGTACATCAGTCCTTGTTTCATGTAAAGTGTCATATTTAATACAGTTGGAATTTGAATAATGATCATGGGTTGAAGTTGTATAATGAATTATGAGCTTAGAAGTTATGTTTTTTGCCTTGTTTCACGTTAATGTCCATCCTAGGCATCTTAGTTTCGTGTTGTCACTCCTGGGAAAAGGGGTACTACTAGAAGTTCCTTCAAAGGGGTAGCATACCATTCTCAATCATACTTACCTATTTTCCATCCTTGATCTCTCCATTCTCCCACCTTTTGGGTAATGTGGTTGCATGTACACCAAAAAGGCATGTACCTCGTTCTCTTATGAGAAGAAGGAGCTAAAGGCCCAAAGGTAGATTGCAGCTAGCCAACAATAAAGAAAGAATTGGGATAACAAGGACATTTAAAATCCATAGTCCATAAATGATCTCTACCCCCTCATTAATGGTGATCACCCTAGTTCTAACGCGAATAAACACATTCATCAATCAAACATGACTCGAATATATCCTGAATAAAAAACAAAGGAAGTGTTATGATTGAAACCATTTTAAGGGGACTTGCAAATCAAATCAAATAAAGAAACATGAAAAGAAGGGGTTTGGAATGCAAAAAACGTTGAGGACAGGGTAACTCAATCACCAAGCACACCGTCTACAAAGGCTCTCGTGGAGGTGAGCCCATACATTGTCTTGCATGTTAATGACCCCATGCCCAGAAGTAAACCCCATGATCACCTCACATTCATTACATATCTCTAATGGGTTCTTCCAGGAAATTTTTGTCTACTTAGGTACTAGCATACCTAATAGGTTCTTTTGATGGTCCTCCCATACCCAAACTTGCCAAATTGCATAAAGTCTTCTGCTTTTGTGAAATGTGAAGGGGATACCCAATGAGAGTTGTTCATTTGGATTTTGTGTTAATAGATGGCTTACTTTACAAGATTATAAGGAATGTTTCCCCTTGTGATTGTTGGTTTTACATGATTCCATGGTTTTGACTGACTTGGGTGCACTTGACATAGGTCTTTGGAGGATGTCCCTGTGATTTCACCCATGACGTTTTGCACTTCATGCAAGACATAACACGTGTGATGTAGAGGGTTGAGTTGCTCGATGATTTGGGACCCCATGATATAGGCTCTCGCACCTCTTAGACCTTGAATGATGGACAAAAGAGCTTTTACTTTGCATATACATTCATGCCAACACACAGATGGGAAAGAGGCCCACACCTTGGGCATTGTACCCAGAGGTTATTAGGCATTGGATGAAGGATGTTGCACTAGCACATGATTAGATACCATGCAGAGACGAGATGCACCTTCATTCCACCCTAGACACTTGCCTTTTCACCTTGGACATTGAGCATATGGATGATGATGTCATGGATTGGCGCTTGCTTGCCATTGGGTTACCACTTTGATGAGTTGTGGTTTTGATGATGAGATATGATCTCTGATGAGGAGAGGTCATTTTCCACCATACTTGGCACCTTGATGTGGCCTTTAGAATCCTCTTATAGCTTCTTGGAGCATGATGTCATCCACACATGTGGCTCTGTAGAGCTTATTATGATGTTTTAGCATGATTTATTACTGTTAGAGGCTACTTGAGGGGTCGGTCCCACTTGTATCATGGATTCATTGTTGCTTTAGGAATTATTGTGGACACAACACTTGGTTAGACTCACATATAAAGGCTAGCTCTTCATTTTGTAAACTCATCATCACAACTCACACATTTGTGAGATTTCTTCTCTAGAAAAGTTTGTTATATCTCTCTCCTTTTTTCTATGGATCTCTTGTGCGCAAATTTTGAAGGATAGTGTGTGGATGAATCAAAATAGGGTTTCTTCATATGCAACAACTTGTCTTAGTAAGTGATTTCTTTCAAGTTTAATATTGTGTTCATGGTATGCTATGGTGGATGCTCTATTAGATTGGTAATTGTTGCATGTTACCTTGTCTGTTAGGTTCTTGTTTGCTCGAAACCCTAGGAGGGATTAAGATTGGTTATCCCCCTCTTCTATTTTATCTATATTGACTTGTTGAAGCATTCAAGGTTTTCCTTAAGGGTTAGGAATGACTATCCCCTTAAGGTTTTTCTTGGCTGGGGTTTAGTTCTAGGGGCTAGGAGTGGTTACCCCCCAGAGTTTAAAACCTAGCTCTCTTGTTTATCTAAGCTAGGCGACTTGGAAAGAAGGAGACGTCCTAGGCCTATGAGGGTATAGTTCTAGTGTTTTGTTCCCTCACCTTTTTCTTGTCTTCTAACTTGATATCCAAGTTGTGCATGACTCCATTTGCCCAAAGAGATAAAACGACACTAGTCTTAAGCTCACAAGGTGGTATAAAACACAAGCTTTTCATCTCTCTTTTAAAAGCAACCTGGTAGTTGGATACCCAACTACTCTCCCACCCTTAATCTAATCCAACACTGGAAAACTTGATGATTTTATTGTTTTTGTTGTGAATGTTTTCTACAACCATTAGGGCTAATATAAATGGATGATAACTCACTTAATATTGTGGTTTAAGAAGGCTAAAGTCATTATTGGATGCTTGAATATAATTCCACTTGCTAAGTGTTATGTTTTGAGAATTTATTAGCAATTTTGAGGATTGTTTTCTTGTTGTTGTTACAAATGTTCACTGCTAGTATAAATTGTTAGATATTGCAGAAAATTATTGCAGCAAAGCTCTTCTCATTGATAGCTAGTGTATGGGATCATTGCTTGCATTTATAATCTTAATCATTGTTGAAATATTGATGATATCTTCAATCAATCAATTGTCTTGTCTCATTTCAACCTTGCCCTTAGACCTAGACTATCATTTCAAGTGACCAAGATAGGGGGGAGTAGACTTATCTTCAACTTGCCATAGGATACCTTGAGGTCACAAGGGAAGCCTCCCTTATGTTGGATCTTCATCCATCACTAAAATGAGTGAAATACTTGTCTAGGTGATAGTGACAAATATTTCCAATTGTTACACAAGTTTGGTGTCTTGTGGAAGGCTTTGCACAAGTACAAATCCTATGATAACATTTTTGGCACCATTGTCAGAGAGAATTGAGTCATTCTTCCTACAACATTCCTTTGGTAAGCTTACCCAAAGCCTTATTCCACAAGATTACCTGGCGACTCCACCAAGGGTAGAATCCCTTTGTTTAACCTCGACGATTTTTGAAGAGGTCATCTAGCAACACCCCTTCTCAGAACCCGTAGAAAGAAATATCCTGATAATCCGCCCATATCTCAAATGGCTCTACAAACATGGGTCTCCAATGTCTTTCGACCACTATACATGACTGGAATCCAAGGTTTTCCCCATGACCTTCTTGAGAATGGTGATAATTGGCTTCCTAGGTTCTCCGGTAACAATGATGTTTTAGCCAAAGAGAATTCGATATCTTTTTATGACACTTTGAGCCTACACAATGCGCAATATGAACATCAAGATGTAGTTATGAGACTCTTCTTCTCTTCATTGATAAAGGATGTTAAGTTATGGTATGATGACCTTCCTAGTAAAAACATAAAGACATGGCAAACTCTTGAAGATGTTTTCTTAAAGAAATGAGAAATTGAGAAATATGGTGGATTGCTTTGGTCTCAATTTTGTCCCATCACAAAATAGGAGCAATAACCTATTGACAAATTCAATGCAAGATTTGACACTTTGATAGATGACTTTCATGATAACTCTAGGCCCAAAGATGAAGCAATCCAAATGTGATATTTCCATGCCTTCCCAGGACAATTTGTTGTCACGATAAGAGACAAGTCTCCTAAATGCCTTCTTGAGGCATGAGAGTTTTCATCCCAAATAGAAGGCAAGATAGTCTCTTTGAAATTGGAAAATAATTATGAGAAAACAAATAACCCAACCATGGAAGAAAAAAAACTCAGACATATTAAACAAGCTCAAGAAGTCCTTATAGCTAAAAAAAATGTTCTTGATAAGGAGTACAACCTTTACAAACAAGATCACAACAACATCAATTGGGAAAATATGTACTCATAAGAAACCTTTGTTATTTCTAAATAATGATGGGAGATTGAGAGGGCCAAAGCCACTAGGAGAGACAAGTTGGAACTTATAAATACCATGAACAAAGAATCCAATGAGAGGGATGAACCTTCCCAAAGAAACGTTAGCCTCATTGTACCAATCACCCCTGAAGAGGATAATGATTGGAAACTAAACACTACCAAACCAAATGACCTTACACCTTCACAAGAACCGAGGGATAAAGAATACCCATGTAATGTCCCCCACCTCTTAGAGAGGTGATGAGGAGACTCAGTGGCCTGGGCACCCCCACTAGGTCATAGTCTCACACAGAGGGGGAAGGTCAACTAGACTAAAGTTATATTTTTAAGTTGACTTGAGAAAGAAAAAGGATAAAAGGAGTAAAAGATAACTCAACA
>JASDQU010946580.1:5069-21257 GCA_032191745.1 Picea mariana | reverse complement strand
CAATTAAATGATCTGCAACAGACCCACCTTCTGACATCTTCATATTAAATAATCGCTTCATTAGAAATACCTTATTGGACACCGAGGGTTTTTCATACATTTGAGCCAATGCATCCATAAACTCCTTCGTTGTCCTTTCTTTTGAAACATTGAAATCCATTGATGCTACTGGGCTCAACCGTATTGTTCCTAGTGCCTTTCTGTCAAGAACCTCCCATTCTTCATCCTTCATGGTTGTCGACTTCTTTGTTATTCCGTCGAATGGTAGGAATAAATCCTTCTAATATAAATAATATTCCATCTATATCTTCCATAATTGGTAGTTTTTGTCATTAAATTTCTCAACCCTAACGTTTCCATCTTCCACCATTGCTCCCACTAGAACCAGAAACCCTCTTTTCTTGTGAGTTACCTTTTGTTTTGATACTAGTTGTTATAAAAACAAGATCACAGAGTAATAAAATAAAACAAATTCAAAAATAAAACACAAAAGATACACAATACAATAGAGACAAAGATATATGTGGTTCACCCAGTGTGGGCTATGTCCACCAGAGAAATTTCTAGGTCCTTACTTATTATTATCCAACAAAATGAAGGGATACAACCTACAACAAACTCACTGTAACTTCCTCTTTTGTTTCTCATGGTATCCTCTCTCAGAATACAATATTCATGATAATACAAAATTGTAATACAATTCCCTCATAAAAGAAGGTTTCCACCTAGGGAAAAAAACCCTAAAAATAAATTCTACCATCAGATATGCAACCTTATAATGAACAGACCAGATTGACTATGAAATTACAATATTTTTCAAGGAATTTTTTCCCAATATTTTGCTTCAAGGGCACTGCCCCCGAATCCCCCACTAGGGTGGGGCTAAAAATATTGTCGCCACTCCCCTTGGACCCCCCTAGTGACACTTGTGGGGGGGCAAGCCCCCCCACACCACCCTGTGAGGGAAAGGGGTCCAAGAATGACTGAAACAAACATATAAATCAAGAAGATAATCAGGCTCCATAACCAACAATGAGAACCCAAATCCAACAATACAAAGATCACTAATGGCTATCAAAACAAATTTCAAACCCTCCTGAACACAACATATCTACTGGTTGCAAGAAACTACAATATCTACTAACAAAGAAGAAATAAAGAAACCTAGTGGTGATGCCAAAATATCCTCAACCTGTATACTACTATGACTACCAGACCCCACCAATGTTGTCTTGAGATGCTCTTGAATACTCACTGTAGTAATATGACCACCCATATCCAACTCAGGTATGCAATCTTAAATTACATAGGGACTCACATAGTTGGAAAATTCATGGGGTCCTCGTAGAAAAAGGCTGGATAAATTGCAGGGGCCTCACGGGACACCCTGTGTGTAACCCACAGGGGTGACTCCTTTCACTTTTATCTGAAACCCTCATGATACCTACATACTTCTACGATTTTCCTCCTATGGAAAATGCCGCAAATCCCCTGTGTGAAGCAATATACCTCCAAAGGTTCCTTCAAGATGAATCCAAGCTCCACAATGAACTCAAGTGAGGACCCTAGATGGATCCTTCTCCTTGTCTAGCTGGGGTGGATGTTGCACCACCGAAACTAGACTGATCTGGAAGGGTTTTTCCAAACCCTAACAAAAACTTGGATCAAAGATAAAATCAACGAGATATCAATTCAAAATTAAAAAGAGAGGGGATACCCCTCCTTTTATTCTTCCTCTTCTCCTTCTAGATATTTCCCCCATTTGACAAAATCAAATCCTTATCCTGATTTTCCCTCCAATATTTACTTTAAACCTTAAAAATCACTTTTTAATATTTAAGTATTAATTTATTTATTTATTTAATGTCACTTTAAGACTTTGTCATCTTTTAACCCAATGACACTAAATAAATCCCCTTGACTCCCTTTCCCCCTGACTATAGCCTATGGGATTCTTATAGGCTACTAAGTCATCCTCTGTCATGATCAATTGGAAGGGGACATTACATTCCTCCCTTCCCAAGATTGCTTCCTAGAGAAATTCCAAATCGGGGTGATGGAAGATCTTCTCTCCTTCCCAAGTAGCATCTTCTACACATAAAACTCTCCATATGACCAAGTACTCTCGAACAAATCTGATTCTCAACCTTCTTTCCCCAACATCAACAATCCTCTTGGGAGTTAGAACCAACTATCCTTCCTCATCTAATAGAGGAAGGTCTATTGAGGAAGTGACCTACTATCCCAATTCCTTCTTGAGGCATGAAACATGGAAGACATTGTGGATCCTGCTACCCTATGACAACTGCAATTCATATGCTACCTGTCCAACTCTCCTGCTCACCCTGTAAGGTCCATATAAGTGAATATTTATCTTCGTTGTGCCACTCTTGTTAAGTGAATACTGTCGAGAAGGATGAAACCTGAGAAAGACTAAGTCCCCAACCTCAAAGTTACGCTCCACTTGGTGCTTGTCTACATACATATTTTTTTGATTCTAGGTGGCTTGCAATTTCTCCTTCAAGACTCTCAAGGTGTCCTGACTCTCCTCTAACCAATATTTGGCCTTGGTGGCTCTGCTCTCCCCAAACTCCAAATCCATGAATTATGGGGCATCATATCCATACAATTCCTTGAATGGCTCATCCCAATGGACAAGTGATGAGTGGTTTTGTAGAAATATTCCCCGAGATGCAACCACTTTACCCATACTCACAACTTCCCTGATACATAGTTCCTTAGGTATCCTTCAACCCACTTTTTTACTATCTCGGTCTATCCATATTTCTGGGGGTGGTAACTGGTACTAGGTGTCAACTTTATCCTAGATAATCTGAGAAACTCCTGCCAAAATGCACTGAGAAACCTACTATCCCGGTCACCGAATACATTCTTCGGAAGACCATGTAGTCTGAATACCTCCCTGAAGAATAGATATTCTATCTGAGATGCATTGTAATCAAAAGGGATGGAAAACACGTGTTCATATTTAGTTAATATTTTCACTACCAAGTAGATACAGTCCCTTTCATGTACCTTTGGAAACCTTGTAATGAAATCCATGGAAATTCTTTCCCATTCTTAGGAAATGACAATGACTAAAGCAACCCTGCAGGATATGTAAGCTCTGACTTTTTCTGTTGACAAGTCATGCACTCTCTAACATATCGAAGCACATCCTCTTTGAGACCCTTCCAAGAGAATCTTTCCATCACCCACCTGTACGTATTCAAATACCCTGGGTGCCCTGCTAGTGGTCCATCATGAATTTCCCTTAGGATATTATCCTTGAGTTTGGACTCAGGGATGAGGTAGATCCTATCCTTATAGTAGATGATGTCATTGACTACCCCGTACCTGTCATCTAGGATAATACCCTCGATCATCTCACATGCAAAGGTATTATTAGAGTACTCTACTAAAATAATGTACTTCCAGTGCATGAAGATCTATGTCATGGAGAAAGTTGTAGGTCTCCTGGATAAGGCATCAACAAATATGTTCCTCTTCCTCTTCACATACTCAATGTCAAAATCATATGCTTTCACCTTACTCACCCATTTCTACTGCCTTTCATTTAGATCCCACTTCTCCAAGAAATATCTCAAGTTGTTGTGGTCAGTCCTAACCACAAAGTATCCTCCTACCAGATATTGTCTAAATTTGGCCAATGCATGCATGATGGCCAACATCTCCTTATCATATATCAGATAGAGATTCTATGGCTCTGTATCTTTCTTCTCTTGAAAGCTATTGATTGTCATTTCTGCATCAACATTGCACCTAATCCTTCATCAGATGCATCACACTCCGGGACAAAAGGCTGTGTGAAATATGGAAGTGTTAATAATAGGAAAGTGTTCATCACCCTCTTCATTCTTTTGAATTCTACGTGTGCATCCTTTGACCATTGGAACACCCCCTTCTTGTTGAGGTATATCAATGGTGCAACCAACTATGGAAATAATTTCATAAAGTGCCTATAATAACTGCATATCCCGAAGAATCCTCACAGATCTGAGAGTGATATGGGGGTGGGTCAATATAATATTGTCGATATCTTATCTTGATGTACCTTTACTCCATCAACGACAAGCACGTGCTCTAAATAAAGGATCTCTTTCAACCCAAACTCTCACTTTTCCTCCTTGGAGAAAAGTGACTTATCCTCCATAATGGTGAGAATCTCATCAACATGCTTCAAATGTTCCTCCCACATCCGCCTATAGATCAAAAGATCATCAAATAACACCAATAATAATTTCCTCAACTGTTTGTTGAATATATGGTTCATGCACAACTAAAAGGTAGTTGGTGCGTTATTCAACCTGAAGGGCATGAATAACAAGTCATAGTGCCCATAGTGACACCTGAATGTTGTTTTATGGATATCCTCCTCTCCAACCCTAATCTAGCGGTACCCTCATTGTAGATCAACCTTTGATAATTACACTACCCCATGCAACTTGTCTATTATCTCATCAATTCTGGGTATTAGGTATCAGTTTTGATGGTATTCTTATTCAGTGCTATGTAGTCTATGCACATTCTCACAATGCCATATTTATTCTTCACCAGTAGAACTGATGAAGCAAAAGGACTAGAACTCGTCTTGATATGTCCCATATCCAACAATTCCTTTATGGTCTTCTCTATTTCATCCTTGAACCTCTTCGGATTCCTATAGGGTGTGGTGATCATGGGATTCGACCCCTCTTATAGCTCATTGACATGATCAAATATTCTATCAGGTGGTCTCTCTGCTAGAAATGGTACAAACACTCTTTCATTCTTTCCAAGAAATGCTTGGATATTTGCAAGGTAATGGTGGTGATCCTATGATGGTTTATCCATGGTGATAAATGAATTTGATGCGCAATCCATGTCCCTGTGTCTAAAAAGGGACTTTATGTGTTGGTTAGACATGATCCTAGGGGAACCTAATGACATAAATCTTAGGATGACTCATTGTCCACCAGTGTCTTGGAACTCCATATTCATGTCCTGATAATTCATGTAGATATGTCCCAATGAGTACAACCAATGAAATCCTAGCACCACATTAGTATCTACTAAATGTATGACATAAAAGTCATCAGTAAACATATAGTTTCCCAATGTTACTTCTAATTCCCTAATCCTCTGAGTACATGCCATTTTGTACCCATTTTCTACAACCACATTAAATCCATCGAAGTCCCCCACAGGGATTTGTTTTCTAGTGACAAGTGCAACATCAATGAAGTTGTGAGTGGTGCCACCATCAATCAATGGTGTAACCTTCTTCCCCTATACAATGCCTCTGACCCTGAAGGTCTAGTATTTAGGGACTCCTGAGAGTGTGGAAATGGTTTCTCCCTTGGTGTTATCCTATAATAGAACCTTCTCTATAGTATCGGGGTGTGATGGATCACCACTATCCTGTTCAATTCCCTCATCATCATCGTCATCCTCCTCATTAAAACCTACCTCAATATAATGGACTTTACCTTTTACCATACATCTATGAACTGGTTCCAATGACTTCTTCCAACTATATAAAATCTTATTCCTCCTTATTTCTCTCTGAGTTTCCTCATCCAACCTGTCCTTCCCCATCCATGTATTCTAGGGAGGCTTCGTCACCCGTACCTTCTATGGGATAAAGGATTTAATTGGTTCCTTCTTGGATGATATGTCCACCACGTCCTCAGTCTTCATGATGGCATCCTGTAGTGTGGTTGTTCTAAAGGCCTTCACCCAACCCCTCAAGGGTTCATCCAAAACCTTTGTGAACAACATCACTAGCCACTGTTGAGAAATCTATGTCACCATTATGACCATCCTTTAGAAATATGAGATATATGCATATAGTTTACCTGTCTGTCTCAACTGTGCCAACTCCTTGAAGTGTGTTTCAATGTCCTTCTTGTCAAACATGTCCATCAAAATCTAAGTGAAGTCTACATATGAAGTGATGCTGGTGTGTCCCAATGTCACCAGCCCATAGTACCACCACTCACGTGCTTCTCCTTACAAGTGAAGGGTGTCATACTTAATTTCTTCTGCCTTGATCATTGGGTTAATTTGGAGGTAAGTGTCTAAATTCTGCACCCATTCTCTTGCCGTGAACTTGGAATATCTGTTGAAATTTGGGATAGTCAAGCTTCCAACCTTGTGCATGAGGTCAAATTTTGGTTGAGTCCGAGATTCTTTGTTCCACTCTCTAGGTTTGTTCCTATTATTGAGGTTGTGGAATTCTAGATAGGAAAATTTCTTCTAGATATCTTCATCTATCATCTCATACTCCATGTAGGATGAGTTGATATCAAGATCCTGATTTGGTTTCTCTTGTGCTCTTGTAGGTTGTCCTAGAAAGAATTTTGGTAATAGGGGTCTAGGAATCCTTAGGATCCTTCTAGGAGCTAGGGTATGGTTATTTATACTCTTTGTGTGTATCTTGTCACCCCAATGGGATCCACCAGTTCCTCCTTGATTTGCATCATTTGTAGTTCCTCGTTGGCACACTAGTTGTGTGAGCACCTCAAGGGTTTGTTGTTAGAACCTTGTGATCTTTGGGATTCATCATTCTGTCCTTTGACCAGATATTTTAATATTTGGAGCATAACTCCATTATGCTTGTCTCCCATGATTCCTCCTACTTCTTCTCCTTTTGAATCTGTTTGGATGGCTTGTATTTCTCTTTTTGGTAACTTTTGAATGATTTTTCCTCCACATTGTTTCCTCCTAGGAATCAATGCAGTTACCGGCTAGAAGAATCACCAAATATAATACCACTGTAATTTACCCAAATAGGATGGACAACAAGAATATGTTTATGATCCAAGTATAACTTTTCTTAGTGTAAATTTGTCAAACACTTGGTATTAGGGATGCTGAAAATTCTTACAAGTAGATTGCATATGTCTCATAAATAGGAATATTGTTATACACATCCCTTGCATCCATTACACATATAATTGAAAAGTTAACCATGGATTTTTTTTTATGATATGAGAACCAAATACAACATCAAAAAGATCACTAATGACTATCACAATAGCTTCCGAACCCTCCTGAACATAACATATATACTAGCTACAAGAAACTAAAATATCTACTAACAAAGAAAAAATCAAGAAACCTTGTGGTGATGCCAAAATATCCTCAAGTTGTATACTTCTCTAACTTCCAGACCTCTTCAATATTGTCTTGAGTTGCTATTGAATACGCATTGTATAAATATGGCTTCCCATACCCAAATTAGGTCTATAATCCTAAATTGCAGAGGGCCTCGCAAGATGAGGTTGGACAAATCACAGGAGCCTCATAGAACAAGGTTAAACAAATCACAGGGCCCTTATGAAACACCCTTTGCGTAAACTATGGGGGTGAATCCTTTCATGGTTTCTCTAAAACCCTCTCGATACCTATAGAATTCTACGATTGGCCTCCTTCATAAAATGTTTCAAATCCCCTATGCAAACCGATAAACCTCCAAATATTTCTCCAAGATGAAGAAAAAATCCTAGTGAAGTCAAGTGACGACCCCAGAGGGATCCTCCTCCTTGTCTAGCTAGGATGGATGTTGCACTGCATAAACTAGACTGAACTGGAATGGTTTTTCCAAACCGTAATGAAAACTTGGCTCAAAGAGCACATCAACAAGATATCAATTCATAATGACAAAGTGAAGGGATACCCATCCTTTTATTCTTTCTTCGCTGCTTCTATATTTTTCCCCTATTCGACCAAATCAAACCCTTATCTTATTTTCACTCTAATATTTAGTTTAAACATTAAAAATCACTTTTAATGTTCAAGTAATTAATTATTATTTTTTTTTTAATGTTACTTTAATACTTTGTCATCTTTTAACCTAGTGACATTAAATAAATCCCTTTTCCATTGACAATATCCTACGAGAGTCGTATAGGCTACTACATCATCCTTTGTCCTGATCAATTGGAAGGGGACATTAAAACAAACGACAAAGAGCATATGTAGACAAGAAAACACTTTCCGCTCAATTTATGATTTGACAAGATCACATAGAGAAGAGGGAAAAGAGCATACACTGACCAGAAAGAGTAGCAAGCTAGAAATAAAAAATATAAAACTGAAATATTATCTTTGTAAAAATTTAAAAAGGGAATATTCAGGCTTTATACCTCTGGATTTGACTTAAATGGTTGTATCTTGGGAAAATGGAAACCTTTTTGATTAAAACAGAAAGAATTCCTAACTGAAATGAGTACTCCATATGCAATGGAATAATCCTCCCATCCTAGAAATTTACAAAAACAATAGAAAATAGAAATGTGGAAACATGGCTTCAAGGTCTCAATCTACAATGGGAGTGGGTCTTCAAATGCACTCTGATACCATGTTTGACAAGACAAGAATTCCAACAGAGGAAAAAAAAAATTAGTAATCACTCACACAACTATATCAAATATCAACACACTAATGTTTTTACATGGTAAAACCCTTGTGGGGAAACATCCATAGCCCTAGCTAATGTGGCCACTTGAGGAAACTTATTAATGCAAAAGAAAAAATATCATAGAGATTTTCTCACAATTGATCATTGACAAATGACCCTTCATGTTCTTTAAATAGAGAACATGGAACAATAGGGTGTTAAGCCATAGATCAATGTAGTCGTTAAGACCTAGGAAAATATGAGCTGTCGGATCACTCCATGTTGAGAACATATCATGACCGTTGGATTACAAATACATACTAATGCATACTAAAGAAGAAAACTTTTAACCTAATGAAAAATTAGACCAAGTTGATCTTAACTAACTCCTAAGTGTCTAAATATCCTAACAATCATCATATGATAGTTTAAAAATTAATTTATTATAACCTAAATATGTAAATTTAACATTTAATTATATCAACAAAAATGCATTTTACTTAAGCCTTTAATTATGCAAACAAGAATATTTTATTTACTCCATGCACAATAAGATGACGTATTTATAATTCATGCATATATATATATATATATATATATATTATGAAGAAAAAAATCCCTATAATAAAATATTGATTATACATGTTTTCCAAAGGGAATGATCATAATTGATGGTCTCATACATAACCAAAATTGATTCGGAGGTACTTTCGCCTCACTAAGATACCCAAAAAGAGCCATACAAGAAATGACTAGAGAGCTCCTTCTAATAGAGAATTATTAGACTAACACATTGACTTTGTTCAAGACCAAAAAGGACTAGAAATCATTGGCTACTAAAAGAAGATCTTAGATTATTAACTTACATCCTTAGATACAACTAGATCTGATGTTAATAATGAAACTATCTTGCTTTGACTTCATGACCATTAAATAATTCATAAAAACTGAAAGAACCTTTAGCTCCCATTTCATTCACTTTTGTGTTTAACTCCCAGTTCACCTGTCTATGTTAGGCACCTAACCCCTCACGCAGGTAGAATAATATATGTCCATGTAATAAAGGTCAATATTAATAAGGCATAGCAATAAGGAAGAATAAGTCCAATGTAACAAGACCTAATAGAAGCTTTTGCTTCTAGAAGGATCTTCCTCTAGATGGTTCTTTTGATAGACATATTTATTATAAATAGGAGTCTAGGGTATGCAAACTTTGGTCTTGGATATTATTGTAATAGAGCTCTGCTTTGTTGGAGGTTTCCCCCTCGAAGAGGCAAGTGAACATTTCTCTCAGTAATCAAATTTCTCTTTCTAGTGTTATTTTGGTATCATTTTGGTATTATTGTGGTGTTGTTCTGGTTATATTGTTGTTCATCTTCCATTTCTAGCTATTTATTTATGTTTTGTATAATTTTTATATCTGGAATATTACAAGTGGTATCAGAGAACCTTCCTCGACATAAAATTGTGGGTTAATTTTTTTTTCTGGGTATAGACTTATTTCGACGTATTTAAGCTATATAGATCTATTATTACACACATAAACCCACGGTCGAGGATTCATACACACATGAAATACAAGAGGTACTTAAGTGCACATCTGTTGGCCACCCTTGTAACCCTTGTTGGTACCCCTTCGAGTGGTAGCACATCAGAAATCACTTGTATATAGATCGACCTAGATTTCCTGAAGCCCTCCATAGATACATCAATCGGCCTTCTGACTGCTATAGTGCCACCGAGAACAACACTTGGGAAGATACTCTCTAGGACCTGGGTAGTCGAGTAGTATGACTAAGGGCATGGTCTAGCCTCCTTAGTTGGTTCCCTGAGATATTAGATTGAGTACTATTGTTGGACCCTGCACATATATCAAAGAGATATAGAATAGGGAAAACCATTGTCTGTAGAACCCTTGAATACCTAACCCTTGGGAAGGGAAAAAAATAGAACATGCAATATGTATTGTCGCACAACTGTGTCTCCTGCATTCGAGTTGCGAAATTACTACACATTTCTTCCTGCTAAAAATTTGGGCATTTCATCACCGTAGTATTCTTCAAATCGAAGTATAACTCCGCAGGAGTAAAAAAAAAATGTTGGCACCATTATTTGATACCTATTCCATTGGATTTCTCTCTTTTCCCTTATCATAGTCATACCTACATTTTTGAACATTTTTTTTTTGTGGACCCAACCCCCTTTCAACACCCTTATTTGGGATTTACCCCATTGGCTTCAAATCGTCGCCCTGATCGTTGTGATACACTTCACCCATAACCCATTTTATGTGTGGTCCCACCCACCCCTTTTCGTGTTCCCTCATCATCATGGCCCATACCCGTAGCCAAGAATTGGAAGCTCGCTTCAATACCTTGCACTCTAATTTCAAAGAAACCCAACAAGAAGTGTGACAACTCAGTGCCAATATTGTCTCATCAATCAAAAAATGCATTCCTCCATAGCTACCTCAATCGCTGCCTCAATCGTGGAACGCAAACAATACCTCAAACAAGACATGACTACCCATCTTGAATCGGTCACTATGATGATCTGCGCCAAGCTACATATCCCTACAGATCTTCCCTTATCTGACCTACCTTTGCATACCAAAGGTGAAACTTCCTCTCATTCCTAGAATTTTTATCCCCATCACTTTCAGTGTGACCTATGCCTTCCATGTGTGGATGTGATGAAATTTGATGGCTCGGATCCCACTGGCTGGGTAACTCAAATAGAACATTATTTCTCTTTGTATGGCATTATAGATGAGTTGGCCAAACTTCAGTATGGTGTTCTCCATCTAGATCAAGAACGTTGGAAATGGTGGCAATGGAGAAAAAATGTTTGCCAAGGTTATGTGGCTTGGACACACTTTGTGGCAGATATTTATAAATGCTTTGACACTGACACCAACCATTTAGGCTATTTGAAAAAGTTGAAACAATTTGGCATAGTGGAAGACTTTATAGTTTCTTTTGAGCGACTGAATTTTCACACAGAGGGAATGTCTGATGCTTTTTTCTGATAATGTTTTATCAGTGGCCTCAAGGATGATATTTGTGCCCATGTCCTCATGGGTCGACCTTAGAGTTGGGTGGACGCTACTAAAAGAGCTAAGGAAGAAAAACAGGTTGTCTCTTCTCCAAAGTGAAAACCCTCCTTTATTCCTCGCACTAAACCAATAAATCCCACTCCTCCTTCTACTCCACTGAAGATCCATAAATTGACCAGAGCTGAAATGATTGAACGATAACTCAAAGGCCTTTGTTATAATTGTGATGACAAATATTTTCCGGGCCACAACTGTAAGGAACAAAATCTTTTTATGGCCATCTCAGAGGATGTTTCAGAAGAGGATGTCGAGGCTCCCCTTGTGTCAGTGTCACCTGAACCCACTGACATAACCCCTCCCGAAGTAGAAACGGTCATTTCCCTAAATTCTCTCACTAGATTCTCTGCTCCCCAAACCCTCAAGCTAATTGGTTACATCAATCATAAGAAGTTCATCATTCTTGGTGATAGTGGAAGCACCCATAATTTTATTCATCATCGCATTGCATAAGAAACCAATTTCTATATCCAGGAAGTCAATAATTTTCAAATCATGATTACCAATGGAGGGTCCATGAAATATGGACGGCGTTGTGAAAATGTGCGTCTCCAAATTGGTGAATACCACCTAAAGTATCATATGTTTTCTATCGACATGGGCGGTTGTGACATTGTGTTGGGTGCAGAATGGCTAAGGACTTTGGGTCCCATTCTCATGGATTTTAAGGAATTAACCATGCAATTCAACCAATAGGGCCGACCATATAAGTTCCAAGGAATCACTTTTGGTTCCCCGGAGATCATTAGTTCCCATCATATGGAAAAGATGCTAAAAAAAGGTCATTTTGGCATTGTTTCCCAACTTCATGCCATACAAGCAATTGAGACACCCTCTATGCCACATGACCTTCAATCCATCCTCTTTAAACATTAAGTGGTTTTTTCCACTCCCCAGGGACTCCCTCCTTCCCATCGTTTTTGTGATCACTCCATTCCCCTTGTCCCATGCAGCCTTCCTCCCAATATCCATCCATATCATCACCCCTTTTCCCAAAAAGATGAAATTGAGAAAATTGTTCAAAAACTGCTCAATGCAGGTGTTATCCTCCCTAGTACGAGCCCCTAATATTTTCCTGTGGTCATGGTCCTTAAGAAAGAATGTTATTGAATCTTGGAACATGTGTCTTGACTTCCGCACCCTCAACAAACTCACCATTAAAGAAAAAATTCCTATCCCTCTCATTGATGACCTCTTGGATGAATTGAGTGGTGCCCAATTCTTTACTAAACTTGATCTTCGTTCTGGCTACCACCAAATCCGTATGAAATAGGAATACATTCCTAAGACTACATTTAGAACTCATGAGGGCCACTATGAGTTTTTGGTCATGCCCTTTGGCCTGTGTAATGCTCCCTCCACTTTCCAAATCCTCATGAATCATGTCTTTGGTCCTTTTCTCCGTCATTTTGACTTAGTTTTCTTTGATGATATCATCATCTATAGTAAAACTTGGACAAACCATATTTCTCATGTAGATCGAGTTCTCCATCTCCTCTCTCAGCACCAACTTTTCCTCAGACAATATAAATGTGCTTTTAGCGCCTAGGAAGTCGAGTACTTGGGTCATCTTGTTGGCAAGGTCGATGTCAGGGTGGATCCTAAAAAGATTGAAGATATGAAAGATTGGCCTCACCAAAAGACTCTCAAAATATTTCATGGATTTCTGAGTTTAACAGGTTATTATCGCAAGTTTGTTAAGAATTATGGAAACATTGCGGCACCTCTCACTACACTCCTTAAAAATATTTCTTTCACTTGGACTCCAACAACTGCTCAGGCTTTTCAAACCTTGAAGATTGCCATGTGCACCACTCCAGTCTTGGCCTTTCTTGATTTCACAAAGACCTTTGTCCTTGAATGTGATGCTTCTGGGAAACGAATTGGTGCTATCCTTATGAAAGAGGGTCAGCCTTTAGCCTTTACCAACAAACAAATGTCCAAGTGAAAATTGGGAAAATCAATCTATGAAAAGGAAATGTTGGTTATTTTGCATTTCATGGATATCTGGCACCCTTATCTATTGGGGAAATGATTCCAAATTAAGACAAATCATCAAAGCCTCAAGTATTTTATGGAACAATTCCTTTCCTCCCCAGAGAAACACAAATGGGCGACTAAGATCTTTGGATATGATTATGAGATCATTTACAAAAAAGGAAAAGAGAATGTGGTTGATGATGCACTTTACAGAAAATATGAAGATGAAGGATCCATTTTTTTCTCTCTCCTTCATTATACCAGATTGACTCCAAGTTGTTCGGTAGGAATAGCTACACGATCCTAAAAATTCACATAGGATACAACAATTGTAATCCAATTCTCCAGTTTCCATAGGGTACTCTTAGCTCAATGATGAGATTCAACACAAAGGCCATTTTTATTTAAGTAAATAGTAAAAACTTAAATCCACAGTACTTCTTATTTATACAATCTGGTAGGCACTAGAGTGAGGTGTCTTTTCACTGGCAGGGCCAACTTTTCAATCTGGGTGGTTATAACCACTTTAATATATTCTGGGGCTGACTTTTCATTTAGCCCATTACAATTAGGGTTTGACCAATCCACAAAAGGGGATTTGGTCAATTACAATACTCGACATGATCAATCCACAAAAAGGGATTGATCTAATGAATAATATATCAATAATAATAATTAGAATACTCTTTGCAGTTACATTATTTCAACACTCCCCCTTAACAAGAAGGGTATTCTACAATAGCATTAGGCGAGAGAGATGGAAACATCTATTGAACATGATAAGTCAATTGAGAGGGGGGGGTGAATCAGTGGACTAAAATTTCTTTCATTTTATAAGAAGATTACTTATTAATCAATAAATCATGCCTTTAACATTTAACTTGTAGTAATACATTTAACCAATAAATATACAATCGCATAAATGAAACAGTGACACAGTGATTTTTCATGAGGAAACCCAAAAGGGAAAAACCTCTTCTTCTTATGAATGAAAGGCAAGCTCCAACTCCTGTTTACATTCTTATTTTATCTGAGCTACAACTCAGATGAGGCTGCTACCTCAGTTTCTTCAGCACCTACTAAATGGAAGCTACAACTCCCAGATGTACAAGCACCAACTTGTACAAGAGACTTCTACAGTCTCCCCTTGCTCCTCCCTACCACCCTGGAATCCTTCTCTGTCACTAAGAATCTACAAACCAACTCTTATCTTCTCTGTCAAAGATTAAGCATTAAATTTTCTCCTCAAATTTTATGGAGCCATCTTTCTTCCATAATGCTCTCGCCCCATATTTTCTCCTCATTGTCCCTGTATAATTTTATTTCCGATTTATCTTCATTTACAGAAATGAATTTTACTTTAGAGCTACGACTATACCATTAATTCCATACTCACAAACATTCATCTCACCAAATTTCACTTATATCTTCCCTGTACATTCAAAGCGTACACTCGAACCCTTAGGCTTCGAAGATTCAGTTACAATAACTGAATAACTATCTTACAATAATTATTATTGGTCAAGGCATCTAGAAGAACAACAACCACATGATCAACTTAAGTATTTAATCCACATCGTTCGATGTAGAATATGGGTCTCGTGCTTACTCCATATGCCCATTGGCTGTGACCATGGGCCTTTACCAAAAGGCGCTTTCACGATTCGCATATTGCCAATCCTGAGGTGAAGACACTTCATCTCTTCATGTTGTAATCTCCGAAAAGGAGCTTTAACTTGGTGCTAAATCCTCCTTCTCACATGACCAATGGCGGTGACTACAGCCTATACAAAAATTTATTTCGACGTTTCGTATTACGACATTTCGGCGTTTGGGACTTCGTTATGTTGGCATTTTTTGCTTACCATGCAAAAAATCCGAAATAGAAATTCCCGGAGTGACATATCATAGTGACGTTACTTAGGATGACGTTTCATGTGCTGGTCAATCTTCGATCTCTGAAATTCAAGCTAAGGGTGTTGACTCTTCTTTCAAGGCTTGTTTCACATGTGAGCTCAAGTTATAACCAAAGGCTCACCTCCTAGGTTCTTCGCAGTTTCGCATTTCGGTATGTCGAGAGGCATGCTGATCTCCAAATTAGCAACCACCATGCCTGTGCAAACTGATTCATGGTGCCTATGCAAACTGACCAACAAACTCCCCCTTTGGTATTTTAAAGTTTGACATTAATGACAAAACCAAGTCCTGTGCAAATTGTGCAAACTGCCCTACTGTGCAAACTGTGAAAAATGCAAGCCTTGCCAACAGCATCATCAATGACATCTTGGAACAATGACTGGCATATCTATAAATCATCGAAAGTTTTTCTCATCATCAATATCATCATTCACAACAGGGAGCTGGAATGGCATCATCATCCTCATCAGCATGAGGCTAAGGTAACATCATCATCATCTTCATCATGAGGCTAAAGTAATATCATCATCTTCGACATGAAAGATGAAGTAACATCATCATTATCATAATCATCTTCAATAAGGAGCTGAAGTGCCATCATCATCATCATCTTTAGAAAGAAGATGAAGTGACATCATCATCATCATCTTCAGTAAGGAGCTAAAGTGCCATCATCATCATCATCTTCAACAAGAAGATGAAGTGGCATCATCATCATCATCTTCAGCAAGAATATGAAGTGGCATCATCATCATCATATTCAACAAGGATATGA
>JASDQU010946579.1:0-11191 GCA_032191745.1 Picea mariana | reverse complement strand
TTACAATGTGTGGAATTTTGATCCTATTGTAGGGGAAACATGTAGCAATACAAATCTTGACCTTTTGTGATTCTCTTCCTTGTGATTATTTTTTGATGGTGCTCCAAAATTGCACAATGGTTCATTCTTCCTTGCTCGATTTTTTTGCCACCCTTGGTTTATTCTAGTTAATGTATCTCCTCTGTGATTGCCCTTTTTAATCCTAAATTATCACATGAACGTAGTATTCATCCAAGTAACACTCTCATACGAGTCCTTTGACAAACACCAATAGGAAGGAGGACCAACCAATATTGTTTCCTCTAACTATTTGGTTTCATGTGGATACCACACCCATTTAATTAAACTATTCTAGTGGAGGTTCCCTTCACTTGGTTTAGCCTTGGTCATTGTTAGTGGACTCATTACTTGGTGGGAACTAGGCCATGTGTGTCTTTTATTATTTCAAGAGACAAACCCTCATCCTTTTCACTTCACATTTTCCTTTTGTGCATTACAATACTTTGTCTCCTTTCATGTAAATCCACAAATTATTACATGTGATTCACCCAAATTAGGTAGTTTCGGGTTGGATCTCATCGTCTTTGAGTCAAAACTGACCATCACATCACTTGAGGGGATAGGATCTACCATCTCTTCCATATTCATGAGATCAATACTGAGGATCCCTTGATCTTCAAGTGCCCCATCTACTAAGATATTAGAGGATGGTTTTATTTCCTTTTCAAGGAGTTCATGAACTCTCTATCCATTTTTTTCATTACTCGGACCAGAGATGCTTAGCACTATATATGAGGGAGGCCCTTAGGGTTATATCTCTCCCACTCCAATCCAAACTATACCTTGTCTAAATGATTAAAAATTTATTTCTTATGCTTCTAGAAAATAGAGGTACCACGAGGTAGACAAACAATATCACTACAACAATACTCAATTTCGTGAGACCCTAGGAGGCCCTTTGTGCTCGACGAATGAGACCCTTATGGAAAGGTCACCTAAAATCATGGCACAAATCATGTTACACTAGCATTCATGATGCTTCTTCTAGGGTTATATTGTAGGGTATTTCATCTAGATAATGTAACATACCTTATACCATATCTTCCTGTTCTCCCAGTTCCTCTAACTAGTCATTTATCAAGAGTTTCTTCCCTTTGGTATCAAATGATAGGAGAGATTTCATTAGGGCATGTTGATTTCCCCCAAGTGATACATACCCCTTTGGAGATTCATTGTCTTTGTTATTTGGTTCTTCGCAATACGTACATGTAGCTACATTATCACTCTATTTCCCTTATCCATGTTATTGGGTTTTATACTCTGGATCTTCTCAACATATGATAGATTTGATTTTATCATCTTTTTCTAGGAGTGTCGTTTTTCACTCCCACTTTCTATTCTCTTACTGATGTACTTAGTAATTGCATTGACCTATTTATGGTCATCTGTTAGACATTAATAAAATTATCTTATCTTATCTTCCATTGTTTTGCAACTATTTGCTATTTTCTCATGAAATAGAGAGTATGTTTTGCTTCTTTTCATTTGAACTATTTTGCTACCCATTGAACAGATTTCCTTTTGCTAAAACTCACAAATTTTTCTATTGGAACATTTTTGTTATTGTTTGTATATAAATTGTGTGCTTCTCTAAGTCAAGGTTCTATTTCTTGTCCTTGAGACTTGTTATCGCACAAGTTGTAGGTTGGGAAAAGCCTGACCCAACCACCAATTGATGACAACTTAGAGAACACCTACCCATTATCACCTTAGGCAAGTGTTCCCGTCACTTTAGAGGTGAAGTAGTCACCTCAAGGGGGGAATCCCAGTGAACCTAGGGGGGATTGAGATGGAAAATGATAAGTATGAATGGATGTCCCTAGAGGTCAATTCTAAATGGTAGGAAGAGCTTGGAAAAGATTCTTGGGAAAGGTTAATGGTTTCCAAGTGAGTTGAGTGACCTGCCGAGAGTAAAGTACCTTCTCGAGACACAATGAAAACCAAGGATACTTGTAATATGTTAGTTGGACAAGCAATTCAAGCTTGTTGTCCATAATTGAAAAATAAATAAATTATATATATCATCTCATAAAAGATAGTAAAGGCTTCAAAATAAGTGCTAAAATTATGATTGAATAAGAAAGAAAAAAGATAGTGAAGGCTAGATCAACTCAACAATGATAAAGAAATATTCTAGCACAAAAGCAACGCTGAAAAAAAAATCTTGCTGCAGATATATTATCATCCTTATGTTTGTAGCAAACCAAGATTTATAGCATAAAAATAATCCAATGAAAACTACTTCTAACTAGCTCAACAAGTGCGCTAGGGTTAGTAGAGAGTTAAGGAAAAATTAGGGGTCAGTCCTCAGGTTACTTTAAGAGTTATTAGGGGTTAAAGGGTTAGATTTTGATCCAGGTGGATATTGGTGGCCACCCACCTATTCCAACTAGCTCCCCATGTCCTTTTTTTATTCAACACATCTTTCTGTACTACTTTATAATTGTGATTTCTACACTTCTTGGGATGTCTGAAGCCTCACACATTCTACAGGTGGATACGGGTGGGATCTCGTCTAATCCAACTGGCTTATTTTGTATGTTTTCATGTTAGTACATCTTTTTGTACTTCTAGGGTTGTTTTGGGCCCCTAAACGTTGTTTTTTTTACTCGCCACAGTAAAACTATGGACAAAGTTAGAGTCTGACGGTAGAATGTGTAGTTCTCTGAAAGACCTTTCCAATGGGCTATCACGTGCCTAAAATGGAGCTCGTATGAAAAAGTTATGACCCTAGGAACTTGGGATACCAAATTACACCAACTTAACCATAGGGCCCACATGACTTTGGGTGTTTCACCTTCTAGGGTTAGGTTTTTGGATGTCTAAGGTTTTGGAATTCATGAGTAATATGAAAAGGACCTATGGAGCCTCATTGTAATATATTCTACTCAGAGGGATGCACGTAGAAGGCACATCTCTTCTCAGAGATAACTACCACCATTCAAGAAAGTTTCAGTTCTGCAGTTTTACAGTTTCAGCTTATTCATTATTTAATATAATATATTGTTCACTAGATATTTGTGTTATTCTTCCTATCTCTATGTTTATTGTATTCAACCTGTTAATCAGTTCGTTCTGCTCCTAAATCCAGATCAGCGGTATCAGAGCAGTCAACTCTTCATTTATTTTTCTTCGTGCATGTCCCCAACAAGGTCTGGGTACAAGAAGTTGGGACTCGAACTAATCGAGCCATTACCATATCGGTCACCCCAAGCCCAACAACAACCCATGGGAGACGAGAAGAAAGATGATGGAGTAGGAGATCCTATTAAAATGTTGCTCGAGGAAGCCCTCACATGACAAAGGAAAAAAATCATGGACAACTTCACACATATCCTTCGACGGTTGCCCACGAGAGAAGCATCTTCATCAAACGACCATGCAACCCCAATCAAGGTACAGGTAAATTTTGATATTCCATTATTTGAAGGACTAATAGATGCAGATGTTGTAGATAAATGGTTGAATCTGCTCGAAGGATATTTCTTGGTCCACAATTTTTCCGATAGGGAAAAGATCACTTTTGCACTCCTCAAGGTCGTTCCCCATGTTAAAGACTAGTGGAATACTTACTTTGAGAAAAGGGTCATGGAGGAATCTGCAATTTTTGTGGTGGCCCCTACATGGGATTCCTTCTGGGACACCATTAAAGAATAGTACAACCATGTTGGAAGCTACGAGGACCAGTACACCAGATGGACCACCCTATGTCAAGAAAGGGACCAGACAGTACCAGACTTCACCAACATTTTCCATACCCTACGCACCGAATTTGGTATCAAATATTATGAGCGTCATCTGGTGCTCAAATATCATGGCTATTTGCATAGATACATTCAAACAAAAATAGAGTTCCTAGACATCACCTCATTGGGCACAACTTATAGATACGATGTCAAGATTGAGCATAAATTTAAGCATAAACGGCGAGAATTTGGATATGCAAACTCCTCATAGTCGAAGCAGGGAAAAGGAAACCCCAACCCATACAACAAGGGACCAAGTCGAGATGGCCACCCTCACAATAATCCGTCCAAGCCACAACACAAGAAGGGCAAAGAGAAGATGAAGAAAGACATGGGAAAATGGTGTGAGTACCATAAAAGTCCTTGTCACAGCAACGATGAATGTCACTCCAAGCAGTCCCTCGTGGCCAAGATGAAGGCTTTCGAGTCAGAGGATGATTCTGATTCTGAGTCAAATTCTGAAGGAGGGAAGTGGATTATTGATGATGAACCCAATGCCATGGTCGCTACCACCAAATTCTGGCCAAGCGAACCAGAAGAACTAGAGGAAGGGGTACGCCTCTTTCACTCGCAGATGTGGGTAAAGGGGGCTTCGATTCATTTCATTGTCGACAACGATAGTCAGAAGAACTTGATTTCAGCAGAGGTCATCAAGCGGCTAAACCTGCCAATGACACTACACCCACATCCCTACACCATCGGTTGGCTTTGTCAAAGAAGAGATCTTCGTGTCAGCCAACAATGTCGTCTGCCCTACGACATCAAGCCTTTCAAAGATGAGGTATTATGTGATATTTCTCCCATTGAAGTTTGTGATGTTCTTTTAGGAAAACCATATTTTTGGAAGCGTCATGTTGTGTATGAGTCTAGACCCCACAGTGTTATTATTACATTGGGTAGACAATTGTACAGGATCACAGAGGTGGCACCGCCTGACTGTTATTTCTTTAATCTCTACTAAGCAATGTAGCAAGGTCATCTCACAGACCGGGAATTTCATATTCTTTGTGATCCGTGCTCATAGTAAGTAGAAGGTCGTCGCCACATTCGTGGACTCTACATAATGCCTCTCTTTGCAGCAGAAGTAAGTGGACAAGATAATGGAAGAATATAGAGACATATTTGTCTCACCTACAGGGGTATCGACACACTTCCAAGTCAGGCATCCCATTGATCTGACCCCCGATGCACCTCTACCTAATGGACTAGTCTGTCAGTGCTTGTTCATGGAGAATGACGAAATCATACGTCATATCCAAGATTTTATTATAAAGGGGAACATCAGACCCAATTTCTCCCCTTGCAGAAGCCTGATTGTACTGGTGTAGAAGAAGGACGGTACTTGATGACTCTACATTGATTATAGAGCCTTAAACAAAATCACAGTCACAAACTGCTACCCCATTCCCAGGATTGATGACCTTCTTTACCAACTCAAGGGAGAAAAGTTCTTCAACAATATTGACCTAAAGTTTGGCTACCACCAGGTTCCCATCGAACCAACTGATGTCTGGAAGACAACCTTCAAGTCTAAAGAAGGTCTCTACGAATGGCTAGTCATGCCCTTTGGATTAACAAATGCACCAGCCACTTTCATGAGGTTGATGGACAATGTCTTGAGACCCTTCACCAACTCCTTTGTGGTGGTATATTTGGATGACATCCTCATCTTCAGTAGAACATGGGAGGAGCACATGCAACACATTCATCAGGTTTTGAGCATTCTGTGACAGCACAAGGTTTATGCCAACTTGGAAAAATTCTCTTTTGGCATGAACAAAGTCCAATACCTAGGATACATTGTTGATGAGCATGGGGTACATGTTGATCCAGCTAAGATCCAAGTCATCCGTGACTGGCCAAACCCGACCACACTGACTGAGCTTCAGAGCTTCTTGGGATTAGCCAATTTTTACCAACGGTTCATGTTGGGATTCTCCCATATTTCATGGGCCCTCAGCCAGGTGACCAAGGGTGGTGGTAGGGCCAAGTTCATGTGGGGGAAGGAGTAGCAACGATCATTCGAAGATCTAAAACATCATTTGTGCTCAGCTCCAGTATTCTCCTTACCCGATCTGCAACAACCATTCGAGATTGAGACTGATGCATCTGACTATGTTGTGGGTGCAATCCTCACTCAACACAGGAATCCGATGGCATACCATAGTGAGACACTCTCTGATATTGTCTAGAAATACCCCACCTATGAAAAGGAAATGTATTCCATTGTACAAACCTGTCGTCAATGGAAACATTACATTATGGGGACAGAGACAATCATACACACTGATCACAAGCCTTTGCAATTCATACAGACACAAGGAAAATTACAGAACAATCGCCATCAGAAGTGGTCCACCTACTTGCAACAATTCCATCTCAACATGAAGTACAAGACATGTATCTCCAATCATGTCATTGAATTCCTCAGTCAGCCTCTTGTGGATGCACTCACCATTCCTGTGGACATGAAGCATCAGAATGGCCCCAACTTTACCAGCAAGATCTGGACTTCACCACCACATATCAGCTCTTGGGTATAGGCACCACTATCACTGAGACTCTTATGCCACCTGGGCCATCTCTATGTTTTTTCAAGTGAGTGTGCAAAGATGATTTGGGAAGCCCACAACAGTCGGGTGGCAGGACATTTTGGCGTAGATAAAATTGTGGTCATTCTTTAGAAACATTCTTATTGGCCAAAACTTTGATAGGACGTCAACAAGTATATCATATCTTGCACTGCCTATGCCATTGCCAAGCCAACCATCAAGAATCCAGGCTTATACACCCCTCTTCCTATTCCCGAGAAGCTGTGGGACTCCATCTCCATGGATTACATGTCTAGTTTGTCGTCCACCAAGCACGGAAATGACTATGTATTTGTGGTCGTTGATCGGTTTTCGAAGATGGGCGTCCTCACAGCTTGTAAGAAGAATGTCATAGTGGCAAAGACTGCCAAGATCTTCTTCAAACGAGTTTGGTTTCACTTTGGGATACCATAGACCATCATATCTGACCGAGACAGTAGGTTCCTCAACACCTTTTGGTCGAGTCTCTAGTCTTTGTTGGACACCAAGCTCAAAAAATCCACTTCTTTTCACCCCCAAACCGATGGCCAAACCAAGGTCATCAATCGGATGATTGTGCACATCCTGCACATGTACAATTCTAAGCATCCTCATACATGGGATGAGAGTCTCCCATATTTCCAACACAGTTACAATAGGTCTCTCCATAGTTCCATCGGCCATAGCCCATTTTAGGTGGGTCTGGGATTCTAACCCTTCAGACCCATTGATGTTGCACTTCCTCTTGCCACTGCACAGACAAACTCTTCCCTTGATCAGTCTGCGATCGAAAAATCCACCCGTTTCATTGAGAAGATTCAACACATTCGCCAACAGGTCTAGGAGATTCTGTAGAAATACAATGCTAAGTACAAGCAGCGCCATGATAAACACATGGTAGCACACTAGTTTCAGGTTGGCGACAAAGTCTGGTTACATTTGCAGAAGGAGTGTCTCACCGGGCCCCATAGGAAGCTTCACCCACTTCGTTATGGGCCTTACACTATCACCAAGGCAGTGGGTAGCAATGCTTTTGAGCTCAACACTCCACCCTTCCTTGGTCTGCATCCAATATTCAATATGGACCTCCTTCGACCATATTTTCCTCCATTATTGGAAACCTCTGAGATCACCGAACAAATGACACCAACATAGCTCAACCCTAACTGCATGGAGCAAGAATCGATTGATCATATAGTGGACACACAGGTCAAGGGAATTCGCCAACAACGGATCCATCTCTATCGGGTTGTCAAGGTAGGGCAACTCCTACACCAAGGCAAGTGGCTCACCGGGGGCCAAAACCAACAAAAGTTTCCTCACCTGATGAGGGAACTCAATGCAATGGAGACCATTTCTTCCTAAAGGGGGAGGATTGATCTAGGTGGATATTGGTGGCCACCCACCTATTCCAACTAGCTCCTCATGTCCGATTTTTATTCAACACATCTTTCTGTACTACTTTATAATTGTGAGTTATACACTTCTGGGGCTGTATGAAGCCTCACACATTATCCAGGTGGATAGGGGTGGCCTCTCATCTAATCCAACTGGCTTATTTTGTATGTTTTCATGTGATCACATCGTGTTGTACTTCCAGGGATGTTTTGGGCCCCTAAATGTTGTTTTTTTTACTCTCCACAGTCAGACTGTAGACGGAGTCAGAGTCTGACAGTGGAATGTGTAGTTCTCTGAAAGACCTTTCCAACAGGCTATCACGCGCCTAAAAAGGAGGTCGTATGAAAAATTTATGACCCTAGGAAGTTGGGGTACCAAATTACACCAACTTAACCATAGGTCCCACACGACTTTTGGCGTTTCACCTTCTAGGGTTACGTTTTTGGATGTCTAGGGTTTTGGCATTCATGAGTAATATGAAAAGGGCCTCTGGAGCCTCATTGTAATCCATTCGTCTCAGAAGGATGCACGTAGTAGCCACATCTCTTCTCAGAGATAACTACCACATTTTGAGCAAGTTTTAGTTCTGCAATTTTATAGTTTTAGCCTATTCATTATTTAATAGAAGATATTGTTCTTTGGATATTTGTGTTATTCTTCCTATCTTTGTGTTTATTGTATTCAATATGTTAATCAATTTGTTTTTCTCCTAAATCTGGATCAGATTTTATGTTGCCTTATGGTTGTAGTTTAGTTTAGTAACAACAACAAAAATTAATGTTTAAAGGGGATGCTTGAATGAGGAAAGAGAGCCAAAGGCTCAAGGAACAACTTCCCAAAGAGATAACTTCAAAACTTGAAAATTTTACGTTTACCAAGGAAACAATTTATTTCTCCAATGCAACAAGTAATGACTAGAGCCTTTAATGATTGGGTTAATGGATTCAAGCAAAGAATAAGCTAGAGGTACTACCTCCTTGGGGGTGTAAACCCTCTTACTGCCCAAGGAAAATATCTATAACTAGGGTTTAGCCTAAGAGGGTGTATTCACTTATACTTCTCTTAGTAAACCCTTGTTAACTCAACAAAACTTGAGCATAAAATGATGGAGGCTAAGGTGGGGGTGTATGCCCTTATACTTCCCACCTAGCTCTAGCAAAATAACCTTGTCTTGAACACAAATGATAATATAATGTAAAAATCCTTACCAATTCAAGGAAAAATGCTAAGACAAACCACCACAATAGCAAAAGAATATACTTCCAAGGATAGCACATCACTTCCACCAACCAATAACCAAGAAAGTAGCCATACACGAGAGCACAAGAGAGAAACTAGCTAAAGATAGAGGAAATTTTAGTCCAATCCTTCTCACAATGGGAGAGTTATGATTCAAAATGAGACCTTATGATCGTTATTTATACCAAATGTCACTAACATAGTTTTTCCACATAATTTTATGGAAAACCACAAGATTAGGGGTCAACAACCCTATTATTTCCCCTTTATACAAATAATATTAAATAATTCATCTTTAAATTCACTTTTACACAAAAATAAACCCTGACTTAAGGTGATGTCACCCCTTTAGGGGATGTTTTGACACAAGGAGCAAGTCGTTGGTGTTGGAGAAGCATCGTTAGGACTCCAAAGGCCACATTTCAATCATCTAGGCCATCTCCTCATGGTCAAGGCATTCTTCTCCTCAAAACATCCATGTGTCAATGAATGATAACTTCACCACCAAACCCTATCCCTTCTAGGTGACGTCAGGCCTCTAAAGATGGTGTTTTTCCACTCCTAGGAAAAACGTTTGGCATGCGAGGGCTAGGTCATGTCTTCTAGGTTGTCTTCTAGGCCTCCAAAGGTATGTCTCTCTCATCCGACATGCGAACCCTTGGAATCCAACCTGTGGGATTCAAGCCCCATGGAAGCCCAAGCTAGGCTTGTTCCTCCAAAAATGTCCACCAATTAGGTCCTGCAAAGACAAATAAGCATGCCCTCCAAGGATCTCAAGTCAAAATATCATGATGAGTAAATCAAATCAATAAATGAGCCACCTAAGAATGTGCATCAAATATTACCATGTCAAACAAGTAAGTGCTCAAATACATTATGCAACTTGCCAAGATTGGATATGGGAGGGTTGACAAGGTGTCTTATTGGGTAGATCTTTCCCTAGGTCAAGGAGTGTTTCCCAGGTGATCCCTCTCTAAGACATGTAAAGTGGATGAAGTGGTTAAGGATCAAGACTCACTAGGCATGGGGTTCATGACATACACAGGGTTGTAGTGTCTCATTCATGGGTGCCTTTGTAGAGGGTGTGTGGCATCTTCGTTTGCAATGCAATCTTTCCAATCCCATTCTCTTGCCATTCTTTGTTTCTTTCATGTTTTAAAGATGAGTTGAAGGCCAGGGTACCGACGTGGTGTCAGGATAATGATAATTTCACTCACAAATACCTTGTGAAAATGAGAAGGCTGGTGTTAACTCCCAAAATGAAACCGTCCTTTTGGTTGAGTTTGGTAGTGGATATCATGGTTATTGGTAGTGTCTTCAAGTTATTTCCGAGTTTTCATAGCTGCAAAAATTTTAGGTTTTGGTTTTGTCTTAGCAAATAAGTTGACCCATAAAGTCTTCTTTTCAAAATTTTCATTTTTCACTTTCCACAGCTAATGTGTGTCCAAAAGTTGATTGTGCGTTGTGGAAAGTGTCAAATTTCAACAGCTAAGGAGATCTTTTCATTAGTCGATGCACTGTTGAAAGTGGCAAATTTCAAAAGGTCTGACAATCAAGTTCGCGGGTGGCGCGCTGTGGAAAGTACATGCTTTCCACAGCTATGAAGCGATTTTTTATAATGTGGCGTGCTGTTGAAAGTGCATACTTTCCGCAGCTAACAGGGGTTTTTCACATAATCGCGCGCTGGTGAAAGTGGCAAGCGAACAATTGATAGAGGCGTTTTCCACGGGTCGTTGTTGAAGAAAGCGAGAATCACGTGCGTGATATCCACGTCTGGAGGTAATCATGATATGATCATCCCACGTCAGGAAAATCCAAGGCATGCGTTGATAGAGTAGGCAATGATAGAAACTCAATTATGCATGTCAGGATATGACTGTAATTCGAATCCAACCCAGAACTCACGCTCAACACTCATGGCATCCAGGATGGCAGGTTCATGTTCGGTGATGCAGGTACAGAGGAGGTACTGTCGGCCTGAAAACATCAAATCAAACAATGGTTTTCATATCACAAATCATTTCCGGAATGCTGTGGAAGTTTTCATTTGTTTCAAAACAGAGCCGAAGCTCGAACTGCTTTCAACAGCGCAGACCCTTGGCTTGACTGACAGTTATAGGGGTTACAATTGTCAAGTTTTTTGAGCTGTAGAATGGTGAGAAAATGCAGTGGAGCTCT
>JASDQU010946578.1:5507-23430 GCA_032191745.1 Picea mariana | reverse complement strand
TAGCTCCCTTCCAAATCAATGACTACAGTTGATTTCGTCTCTCCAACCCTCGAGAGTTTCAATTCTCAACTATTTGCTTTTCCTCGTATGACAATCTTCCGAAGTGGAAGATATATTGACACCTGTCCTAAAAAATTGGACGGTTCTGATGAACTCTGGCTCTCTGGCCTTCGAGAATTCTCACGTCTCCATACACACAAATATCCGTAGTGAATTTCCCCGGAGTGATAGATCTTCTGCCATGCATCCTCTCCATATCAACAACCCTGATTCTCTTCGGGACTTCGGCTCTTTCCAACCAAGACCAGATCAACGGTCCTTTGACCTCCTCTTCGATCAATGATCAGGATATCCTTCAGGTCTTCGACACTTTTATTCTTTCCTTTCCTCTGGAGTGCTTCATGCCCGAAGTTCTAGATCTGGCACCATGCGTCCACTTTCAGATCAACGACCAAGATTTACGTCAACTATTTCTCCTCCTCCTTGTCCAAAAAATTATGAATTTGTGGATCTTACACCAGCTATCCTCCTTGATGATGGATAGTCCAAAATCACTTCGGAACTTCGGGACTTTGACAAGTCCACTCTTCTGCGCACACAAGGGTTAAGTCTCATGCACTTACCTCTGAATCCAATGGTTGTTGGTCCTTCACACTTAGACCTAACGGATGGGATCCGTTCCTCTCCTCTATGCTTCCTTTGTTCTATTGGATGCTGATCTAATGGTCCAGGATTCTTCTCACAATCGATCTGGCGACTGTTGTCACTCCTCCTCCTAAGCTTTTGACTTCTTCCGCCTTGGAAGATTTTGTTAGTTCTCAAAGGCTTTAGCCTTTGACCTTTCTCCTGCGAGTCCGCCTCTTGGATATCGTCTTCTCTCTCATAAGAATTATCTCTTTTGATATTTAGGACTTAGAATGAGTCTGTATCCCTTGCATTATCTCTTATGATTTTTTCAATTTACTCAGTCTCCTAAGGGAATCAACCCTTCAATTTCCTTTCAAAGGAAAACTTCATGCCCGCCTGGCAACCTTCTGCTCAAAGAATGCCTTGCTGAGCATTTTCTACAGAGTGTTCAAGAACCCTATGAGTATCTTCTTCTGATACTCTTCTCCCTGAAATCGACAAAGAGTTCTCTCTATGCACACTTGTACTCGCTCGATGCCCGCCTGGCAGGGCCCTACAAAGTTCTCAGTGACTCTATCTCTCTCTGAACTCAACACAGAGTTCTTCTTGTGCACTCCTTGCACTTCTGCTGATGAAGGTTCAACAATATCTCTCCTAAGATTCTCTAAGGTTAAATTACCTCTCTTAACGCACTCCTTGTAGACAATGTGCACTTCTTGCACTCGAAAACTCAAAGAAGAGAAACAATGGAAACTTATTCAATACTTCACCAGTTTACGCATTTAAACCAATCTGATTTAAGAAAATGTTAAGATTTCATTTTCTGTGATTCTCGTTCAATCAAGAATCCCTGGAGATTTAGCCCCTTTCTCTTTGTCCCCAACCCACATGACCATGGGTTGTTACCAAGTGCTAGATCAATGAGCTTGCACTCGTGCCTTCGACCTTCAACTTCATAAGATTTCCCAGCAAAAAACAATGATCACTCAGAGTTTCGTGTTACCAGACTCACACAGTAGGGTGGATCAATGGTGTTGAACAACTGAGAGGGGGGGGAGTGAATCAGTTGTTTACTGAGCTTGAACAATTATACTTATTTTTAATTCTTTACAAAGCACTTAATGAAAATCACAATGATGCAGGGCAATAAGCAATAGCATATTCAACATCAGTCACACATATGAGATACACAGAGACAGATTTTCTTGAGGAAACCCATACAGGGTAAAAACCTCTTCTTCTTTATATGATAAGTAATATTTACATTCCTTACAATATCATACATATGAGCACCTACTCATTGTGAGGCTACAACCTTTGTTTTTGCAAGCTGCAACTTGCTGAGAGAACCAAGTCTCTATTTTCTCTATCACCAACTAGAAGGAAGCACCAACTCCTTGGTTTCTCTAGCACCAACTAGAAGGAAGCACCAACTCCCTATTTTCTCTATCACCAACTAGAAGGAAGCATCAACTCCCTATGTTCAAGCACCCACTTGAACCTCTGAGGACACCAGTCCTCCCTAGCACCTCCCAACCACCCTGAAATATAAATTCTTTGTTACTAACACTTATTACAGCGAGATAAAGTTCTTCAATGGCTTACCAGCCTTGTCATTATTCTATTACACTGCTCTGCTCTATTTGCATCAGTGTCTTCTACACAAATCTGGCACTTTCTGTTCTTCTGACTTTTATGCTCTCTGCGCCATGTCCCTTCAATGCACCATTCCTCTTTTGTTCATTTTTGCTACTGCGCTCTACCTCCTTCCTCACACCTCAATCACCACCAATAGAAACAACACCCATCTCTTCTTTGTTCTCCATTCTTATAGTCTATGTCCCTTCTACATGTGCTATGTGCAATGCTTCTGCATATCTTCAAAGTGAGTGCTCTATCTGATCCTCATTATGACTTCTCAGCTTCTCTAGCGGTTTCACTCACGAATTCATCATCATTGGGTGTTTTGTCTAGATTTCTCAGCTTCTTTGGCAGTTGAGACTCATCATCTTCTCTGTCTTAGATGAGCTTATCCTTTCTGTTTTCAGCTACAGACTTCATTCCACTTCCATCTATCAATCGCCTGTATCAATAGTCCTCATTCCACTGGAAGATGCCTTGAGACTCTTCATCTTCTCTGGTGATCACACTAAGGCCTCTTCGAGTCCTCTGGCAGAGACCATCATTTGTTTCTAGCTATTACACTAAGAAGCACAACAGTAGCCCTGCAATCTTATTCAACTTCACCTGCACTGTTGGATTGAATTCATAGAATCTTTCATTTATTTCTCCATTTCGCACTTCGGCATTTCGGGATCCCCGTGGTGGAGGAATTTAGTACTCTCCATTTCCCAACCCCTGAAACTCCGAAAAGGATCTTAACTCCTTCCCCCATCTTCTGTCGATGTGACCAAGGGCTGTGACCTCTTGCTGAGCCTAACTGTGTTTCACATTTCGGCTTTTTGGCAATTCGACATTCCTATGATGAAGGGTCTAGAGCCTTGACCCCTCCATCTCCTGGTATCCAAAACTTCGAAAGGGAGTCAGATCAACAATCCAAAATCTCCCTTTGATCAACGATTCATGTTAGATCGTGGTTTCGCATTTCACGATTTCGACGCTTTTCCCTTTTTAGTCATCGTGACTCCAACATTACAAAAATCATGATTAGAAAATCTCTGAAGTGATCGGACGGTTCACATAACCCACTGAGATGGATAGTTGATGGGATTTCGACGTTTTCCCTTCGAGTTTTAGAGACTCACAATGGTCCCTTTTGGCATTTCGGAGTTTGGGACATCATGATGGTGGAGTTTTTTCTTGCTATGTAGAACCCCGAAATAGAAATTTCTGATGTGATGTGGACCTGTTGACGTCACACATGGATTGACACGTGTCGAATCGCTGCCATGTGTCACTCTGATTCATGAATTACATGTGCCTGAAATGTTGAATCATCTTGACACTTTTCATTGCCTGATTGTGCCATGTGTTCTTAGCTAACATGGTTTGCTAACGTGTCTGTTTCAGGATTTCACATTTCAGCACTTCAGGACTCCTTATGATGAGATTATATGACTTCTCCATCTCCCAGTAACCAAAATCCTGATATGATGTGCCTGCTTCTGGAATTTCGACGTTTCTCTTTTTGGCACTTTGGGACTCCTGATGTTGAGAGTCTCTGACTTCTCCATCTCTCGGTATCTGAAATCCTAGTATCCATTATTTCGAGTGATGCGCCTGTTTTGGGTTTTTGGGATTTCACATTTCGACACTTTGGGACTCCTGATGTTGAGAGTTCTTGACCTCTCCATCTTCTGGTATCTGAAATCCCAGTAGCGAGTCTTTGTCACTTCGTGATTTCTCATTTCGGTTTTTCGTGACTCTGGGTTTCTTGATGATGAAGAGTCTTGACTCTCCAACTCTCGGTACCCAAAAATCTTCGTTTAAGTGCCTATTTCGGGATTTCAAGATTCTAGATTTCAGGATTCTGGAACTCCTATGTTGAAGGCTCTCACCACTCAATTTCCCAGTATCTAAAACTCTAAATTGAAGTCGGACCAACACTTCTGATATTGCGTTTTTCAGGATTTTGAAGGCCCGCTTCTCCTATCACTTTAACGAACGTGCAGGTTCTCCTGGATCTGACGATCACTGTTGCTTCTCCGCCCAAGCTCACGCATCCTTCTTACTTAGAGTAATTTCAAAGTGTCAAAGGCCTCGACCTTTGATCCTCCTGAGATCCTGAGTACGCTATCTCTCTTGAGATTACTTTGTTCCTGTTTTGCCATCGATGCACACTCTGATCTTTCCATCAAATGACAAGAATACTCTACCTATAAAACATGCCAACAAACGGTCCACATCTACCCAACATCCTACGGCGGACACTCACTGTGGAACCTCAGGCGTCTGAGTTCCAATACTTCAGGACTTCAAGAGATTTCACGTCCGCACACCCTAAACACTTCCATGACACTTTGTTGACATCATTACGTCACATTACTTATGCTTTTCCAAATTGCAGGGGCATGCAATAGTGGTTTGGATTAACCCACCTTTCATCCCGCAATTCTTCTGACGCTGACACGTAAACCCTTCAGTGAAACCACGGTTTAGATTGCGGGACCACCTTGGAGAATTATCTTCCATGCAACTTGGGTCCCCGTAATGCCTCCTAGCCATCGATTTTGATGTATCGTGATCAACGCCAGTGTGGGTCCTTTGACCCTTAAATATGTTATGTAACCACGGGCCCCACTAACCCTGCTCACATAGGATGCCACATGGTGACATACTAGTGACTGATACGTGGCCCATTCAGATGGGTGATGCTCGTTATGTTCCAAATTCCATTTCAATCTTCCACGGGTTCTAGACCCATTGACACGTGGCACACATCCCATGTGTCCACGTCACCTCTAGGTGACATCATCATGACTCACCACTTCGACTCTTTGGGAGATTTAACCCTTCACTACTATGTTTGAACTTTTGACATTAGTTAATCCATCGGTCGAGCTCTCGTCTCTAGATCTATGGTGTAGATCCACTTCGGAGCTTCAGGGTTCGACCCTTCTCTTGTTTTTGGCATCAGACTTCATTGAAGTCACGAAGTCCGAAGGGCTTCTGGTTTAACTCCTCTTCACCTTCCCTAGATCTGACGGTCATAAGGGACTCTCCTTCTGAATAGATCCTATGGCTCCAACACCCAATGTGTTGAGCGCTCTCTCTCTATAGTCAAATACCACTCCGGCTACAGTTTTATTCTATCGCTACTCCTCCTGAGCTTCGTAACATGACCAAGTAACCCCTTGGCTCTCATAAACATTCTAAGGTTTGAAATTTGTTCCTCTGAACACCATTTCCACTCAAAACCTTGGTCCAAATACCACTTATTTGGACCATCTAGGCTCATCATTGAAACTATTGCTTTGATACCATATTGTAATGTCCTCGGCCATAAACCCCACTACCAAGCAATACTACTACACAGAAACATTCTCATACTTATATATATAACATGCATTAAATCAAATTAACACGTTTAACATGGATTTACTGCTATCATAGAGACTTAAACAAAATTAACAACAATGAAAAATTGCAATGTAATACATGATAACATTTCAAGACATAGACATACATCGCATATAAATTAGGTACATAATTAATACTTTTCTTTTAAACTGGCATAACACCACCAAATGTGTGCAAACCTTCCATGAACCTCCCAGCCTTAGACCGCTCTGCTCATCCCTCCTAGTAGTAGGTCACCCCAGAGTTGGGACTAAGCTCCACTAGGCAAGGGAATCCTAGGCTAGGCAAGGTCAATGGAAGACACATAGTTTATGAGGAAGGATTCTCTCCCAGGAGCCACTTATGCCCAATGCTCACAGACTCTCATTCCCCACATGCCTGTCCCACCCTAGGAGTATACACCTTCACTATCACCAACACAGTCCTTCGGCTACTAAACCTCCCTTTCCTTGGGCTTCAGAAACAGGTCGGACCAAAATTCTCTGAGCTCTATGGTAGCTATAGGACACCTTCCAGGAGTTCTCACTCCCTCCGCATGCTCTCTCACCTGGAGAGAGTCGCTCCCAGTCCTGAAAACCTGCATCTTCAACCACAACCACCTCTCTCACCTGGAGAGAGTGTTGCACACATGCTTGACAACCTACTTCTTCAGCTCCATTCCATCACAAGGAGGACAACAAATGGCTCATCTAGGAACAAATGATGGTAACAAATCACACTCATCCAAGGGACTCCATGGCCACAACAATCTACAATTAAAACACACACGACATAGACAATTATGATATGCTCAGGTTTCTCAGAAGATAGTAACACAAACAATTAAGCACATACTCGTATTTGTAGTGTGGATAAACTGATTCATAGGACACACAAGAGACATGGCTTAGTCCACAGGTTTGCCACTGGTTTTAAGGGTGCGTAACAGGAAAATTATGCATAGGTCGATGATGGAGACGAGATGCAGAGACTAGAAGAAATTCATGGGAATACACCAGTCGATCACAAAGGTCTTACGGTTTTTGTTTTCAGATCTGTGTGAGGTATGCAACAATCAGACACCAACTCCAAACGGTTCAGAAAGTGGATGGAAGAATGGAGGAGGAACCCCCAACTCAGCTGACACTTCATCTTTTAACCACATGCACCTAGGTCGACACTTGTCTTCTTGGAGTTGCATGCGTTCTCTTTTGCAGACATTGGAGTTGCATGCGTTCTCTTTTGCAGACATTGGAGCTGCATGTGTTCTCTTTTGCAGACATTGGATTTGCATGCGTTACCTCTCCCAGGGCTTAGGATAAAAACATGTTTTGTCACACAGCTTTAGAATAATAATAAAATATTATTCTCAAGGACTTAAGCCCCTAAGATTAGACCCTCTTTCCAACATTTCAGCCCCTTTTCCCTTACCCATTATGTGGAATCTTAGTCCCCCATCACTCTTTCTTCGTGGTTGGTCTACACACAACTATGTTTATATATCATATTAATTATATGCATAATTACATATACAAAATCAGGCTCCTAGCCTTAATACTTAGGCTCTCTAGCCTAATAAACACATAATCCCACTAGCTTATCAATACTCATCTCACCAACCTACAAAACATGATTACTTCATAAACATGATTACAATTCATAATATAATCTGGGCACTACCAAGGAATATTACAGGGGTAGTCTAAGAAGTAACTCTATAAATCAGAGAAATATCTTTTGAGTAGTATGAAGTGTTTGCAAATTTTGGGAAGGCAATTTCAAAATGGTTTAATGACATAAGTGCAGAATTTCTTGTGATAGTTTGATTGTTTGAGGAGAAACTTTAAGAGAACATTCTCATGCAGGTATCAACTAACAGTTACGAAGAATATCATTGACGCACTTTTCAAGCAGAGGTTCATGATTGTATAGAAGATTCCAATAAGTGACATACATACTCGAGAATGTGTTAAAGATAAAGTAGACCAATGGACATATTTGATTCAGTTTGAAGAGAAGGAATATGTTGTAATCAATTCAACAAATGGGTCAGTATTGTGTGTAGTTGAGTAGCAGAGTCATGACATATGGAAAAATATGAATTCATGAGACATTTGGTAGGTACATAAGACATGAGTCATAGAAGATGCATAAAAGTGGATGAAATCATATTGATAGGTGGAATCAGTCAGTCACAGGAAGACAAGCAATGAAGGACACAACAAGATAGGGGAAGATAAACCGTTAGCAAAATATATATCATTAGAGGGAAATTTTTGAATGATGTGGTCATTTATGTCTAAGTAGTAAACATGACAAGCCATAAATATTTGAAGTCAAGTAACTTTGAATTCTTTTTATATATGTTAGTGAATTACAATAGGAAGAACCAATGGACAAGAAGCACTGAAAGAGAGGAAAGCAAGCAAGTACAAGAAGCCCCACATTGATCTACCCGATATCTTGCAGAGAAGTCAATGAGAGAGAAATCGTTCGAGAAAGAGATCAGGAAAGAAAGATCAGAAGCATGAAGATAGAGGGAGACATACTGACAAGTGGGGTTACCCATTTTCCCATGATGTCAAAGAGGGAGAAAAAGAAAGATCATGATAGAAATATCAGAATCATGAATATAGGGGGAGTAGTCCCAAGGGGATATACCCTTTTTCATTGATATCAAAGTGGGAGAGAAACATCGGGAAAGATGAGGAGATATGTTCATAGGGGGAGTATAAGTGTTGGTGTTTCCATCAATGCAAAAAGGGGAGATTGTTGGAAAGTTGGTTTCCATTGATGTCAACCCTTGGACAAGTCTGGAAGCCCCAGAGGTGTGGTTATGGGGCCTGAAGTTGATTGAGGAATATGAGGTTGAAAAAAATTACAAGTACAAGAAAAATTCTCATAGATGGATGGTCCTCATCATGCTGTTTCTAATGGTAGGTGGTATGTCACATGGTTCCTCACGGTTGAGTAGTTATGTCCCCATGAAGTTAAAATCCCAAAAGAATGGTTAAGAAGTCCCTAAATGGTTGCAACAAGAAGTTACAAGTCATTAATTAAAGGGTAAAATGGTTGTAACAATAAATGATGAGTTGACCCTAAAAGTTAAGAAGTCCCTAAACGGTTGCAACAAGAAGTTACAATTGATTAATTAAAGGGTAAAACAATTGCAGTTCAAGAAATAATGAGTTGACCCTAAAATTGGGAAAAAGGGTAAAACAAACATTAATTTTAAAGGGTAAAATAGTTGCAACAAGAAATAATGAGTTGAACCTAAAATCAAGAAAACGGGTAAAACAGTTACAAGTTATCCCCAAAAGAAGTCGCTTGAAAAGTATAAATACACATAAAGAGTCTATCATTCATACACATAAGTTCATTGAATATCTAGCTAGTGAATACTTTATCTATTGGAAAATCTAAGGTAGTGAGGCTGAGGTAAAGCAAAGGATATTCTTATTCCAAGTTGTAGCAAGGTATGATGATGCAACAAGGTTGTTACAGGATCTGAGGTATGTTTGTATATGTGATTTTGATTGTTATATCTTGATGCTATGACATATGCTTGAGGCACATATTGTGGATGCTTGGCATATGCTTGAGACATATTTTATATGTATTGGCACATATATTTGACACATGGTTGAGGTATATTCTGGATACTTGGGTACACATTTTGAGGCATGTATTGGCATATTGTTTGAGGAATATCTTTGATGTTTTAACACATACTACAAGCATATTTCTGGTACATTGTTAGATGCACATCTTGGTGAATTTGGTCATATGGGTTGGAGACATTCTTGGTGATATTGGCATGAGCTATATATGGTTATGAGTTTGATCCAATGACAGTGACAGTGGAAGTGGCAGTTTGATGTTTCAGTGACAAGTTGTTTATCAGTGACAGTTTTAGTGATAGGTTGAGTCTACATTTACATTTCAGGGAGGCAAGACGGGGCAAGGAAAGGGGGTTGTAGCCTCCTTCTAGTTGGAGCCGGAGAACAAAAGTATTTGGATCTTCTTTAAGGTTGGATCCTATAAAATAGGGGGTTGGAGCCTCCTTCTAGTTGTAGCTAGAGAATTTAGGGAGTTGTAGATTCCTTCAAGTTGGAGCCTATAAATAGGGGGTTGGAGCCTCCTTCTAGTTGGTGCTGGAGAATTTGGAACTTGGTGAATATATATATATATATATATATATATATATATATATATATATATATATATAGATAAGAAAGAATTATGTGGTTTTCTCCCACTTGGGTTTCCATGTAAAATCTCTTGTGCAATGTGTATGATGTGATATATTGTTGAATGGTACTGCTTATGGTTAAATTTTCATGAAATGTTAAATGAAGGCATAAGTGATAACTATTTATATTTTGATTAAAATGGTAATTATTGCATAATACTAATTCAACCCCCCTCTCAGTATTCCAATAATCCCAAGAGTGATAATACATTAACTCCAAATCTTGAATCCTGATCCTAATAGATATGGATAGAATATTGTGGTATTTGGATAGGGAGATTTGAGGGGAATAACTTCCTGACTATTACTAAAAAATAATGGATGTCACTATGAAAAAATAAAAACAAAAATAAACACTTCATCCACCTACCATTTGTAATGGTTGAGGAATCCACGATTGAAAAGAGAATTTCAACATGTTTTTTGTGTGAGAACGCATTGAGAATTGGTCCGACATGTGGTTCTTAGTATGGTTTAATGCTAATAACTATTTAGTATGGATTAGTGCTAAGAAATCATCATGCAGGTCCCGTAAACATTGTCATTAATAGGCGAAGGGCTCAAGGTGATTTCTTATTAAACCACATTAAAGGATGATTTGCAGAATATTATATTATATCTCTCAAGCGCTCATTTCAAAAATTATTTGGACCAAAAGAATGCTCTTATCAACTTATGGAAACAACAACTTGACAACATTTATGCAGAGATACTTTAAACATTTTTGGATGACAGGACCGGAATTTTTAGTGGTCTACAGAGTACTCTTATTATTCATCCCCTTCTGCTCAGAAGGAAGTAATTTGGACGTCTAGAATAGCTCGTGCAAGTTGTGTTACTGAAGTTTTTGACTATGCAAGGAACTGGTTTCCTAGTGCGCTGAGAAGTATATACCAAGTCAGCAGATGATTCAACTCCAATACCATTCTTCCATATCTCTTTCGACTCAAGTATTCCGTAAAATGATGAAACTCCCAGAGCCAACACTCACCTTCAAAGGTGAAGACTACAAGGAATTATTGAAAAAACATGACAATGACCTGTATATATTACATGAATTATTAGAGAATCCCATGACCATCCCTAAAGATATAACCAGATTGCAGGTCATCTTTTTCAAAAACCCATTTCAGAAATTTCCTGGTTATTTACCGGAGTTACAGGCCAAGAAAATACTGCCAGCATAACCCATATGATTCTTTACATCTAATATTTTACTATCAAGGAACATGCCATTTTTGATTGGGGGAAGTTGATTTGCATTGAAATATATTCCCAATTGTCTTACTATAAAAAGGATAATAAATTCTTTATGTCTTCTTATTTGGTTTTCGTGATAGTGCATTGCTGTAAATTCCCTAAATTCTCTATATGCAAGAAGGTGAACTGTGAATTTGACCCTGTGATCTTTTTGTACCAAGCATTATGGAGGCACAAAGATTCCCTGTATTTTTATGAATCTTTCAACGACTTTGTCTCAGTTCTTAAAGGATTGTTTTTTGGAAAAGATACTCCAAGAATATCCGCTCAGGCTAGTAAATTCCTAGACAAAAAAGGGACTATGGAGCAAATGGAAAATTACAATGTTATCAGGATTTTCAGTTCTAAGGAAAATCCCTCCTTTCTACCATGTTATATATCTGACATAATGTTTGTTATAGAAGTTGCGAGGCAATATAACTTTTGGCTGCACTTTTTTCATGAAAAATGAAAAAAGCAATTTATACCTTTTCCTTGGAAAGTTGGGGATTTTGTATTCAGAAGTATGAACAAAATTGATGAATTTGCAAAACACTTCCACAACTTGAAACTCAAGTATGCTGAAAATGTCAGAGGTTTTGACCCTAACGGAATATTTGTGGAACATATGTTAACAATGGGTTTTAACAATTCATTTATCCACACTGTTCTAGGAGAAGAAGAAGATAATCACCTAGGAAATCCTACCCACACTGCTAGTGACTTAGACATGGTACTTAGTACAAATGAATTGTACAAATAGAGAGGAAAAGGTCCCAACGAGAAGAGTGCCCAATCCCCAACTGTTAATCCTAAGAATACAACACCTCGGAGAAGTGCTCCAGTAGCCCACCAATCTAAAAACATAATCAACGATAGTTCAGGTAGAGGAGGAGACAAGAACCCCCCTCGAGGAAAAATTGAAAGATCACATAAACTTCCTCTAAGAAAGAAGAGGAAGAATAGTGTACAAGAGGAAGAAGAGAATCACGTCGATAGTGACATCAATAGCTTCTCCCTCGGATATATGGATCTCGAGGTTGACATTGAGAAGATGTTTCCTAACATTGATCAGCCCAGAGGCATGGCCCACCAGAATCAGTTGTTGGAAATTATTGAGAATGAGGTATTCGATGAAGAAGAATCATTTGTATTTCAGAGCATTGTCTTTGAAAACAAATCTAAGAAATTAATTATTGAGAAGAGTGATGCGAAGAATAAAAATGGGAAATCTCATTCAGAGGTTAACCTAAGAAATATGTGGCCTTCCCAAATTTCTAGAATTCATAGAGGAACTGGAGATACATTGGACAATTTTATTTGTGATCTAGAAGAGAAAATATAAAGTGAAAGGAAAGGATTAAGAAAATGGAAGAGACTTTGATGCCTCTTCCACTCCTTGCCATCCCTTTGGTAATTTTCAGACCTTCCATGCCCACAAACAAAATAAAAGGATCCTCAAGATCACTCACATCATCTAGGAGCTATGTGGAGAATAATATCAAGAAAAGAATGGAACTGATTACATAATTTTGGGAAATTTCAAAAAGCATGATTTCTTTTGGCTCAAGGGTGCATGCCTTCCTTGAATATCTATAGGCCAACCAAAAAAATGAAGAATTTTTCTACCTTGATGCGGTGGTACCCTTTGGTATTAAAGTTTCCAACATTTCGGAGCTAAAGAGAAGAGAGGAGGACCTTCCCTCTCCAAGTTGGTTGAAGTAGTTTAATGTTTGTTGGAAAGAGAAAATAAAAAACTTGAACAACACCGTTCAAGCGTGCAACCAAGCCATAAAAAGGAGAGAAGAGATATTCAAGAGGCTCATGGAGGCGGACCTAGTTGGAAGCACTAAGGAGGTCCAAGATCCCAAGTTGATCCTCAACTCGTTGCTCCTAAAAAAACAACAGTTCGATGAGCAAGTTGATATTTTTAAAGGATTGTCAATTGAAACATTATATGGCATAATTGAATATGATGAGAACACCATAGATAAATGGGTAGTGGATTACTCTGTAAAAAATCAAGATATTGAAGAAATATTATATGGCATTTCCATTCATCTATGAGACTTGGAGGGTGAGTTGTTCAATATTAAAATCTGGCATGAAATCAACGTGGCACCTATGAAAAGTTACATCAAAGAATGGTTGAAGAAGGATATCGATAAACTAACAAATGAAGGGGAAGAAGCAGTTGAGAGAATTTCTGTAACCATTAATGAAAATGATAAAAGGACATCAACGAGCAAATGAACACATGAGCGATGATCATAGTAAGTTTAGGATGATCACATCCTTTTTTTCTTTGTCAAGTCCTTCATCCAGTTATTCCATCTCTTTCACTAGAAAGGTTTAACCGAAGACTGATAACTCCCTTTTTTCTTCTTACCAGGTCTTGTTGATCCTTCTACCACCCATCGTCTTCCTTCTAAAAGCTTCTTTCGTGTATTTATTTTCTTTATGGTCCATGAGAGACACAATCCCAGTCTTTAAGAAAAACACATTTACAATTTCAAGAATATGTAACAGACTATATATTTTTGGAAATTTCAAGAGAACTACTTTGGGAACAATCTTGACTGTGCTTTGTAACCCAGTTTTCAGAATATAAAGTATTTGAGTTTGATTTAACATTATATTTCTTTGATCTGCCCATGTTTCCACTCTGTTAAAGTTCTCTTATGCATGTGAATCATCTTCTTTTTTATTTTATGTGATCAACAATATTTATCATAAATTATGATGGTTGTGAGGAAATTTTGCTTATTTTCTTTAAATGTGTGAAATGTGTAATTCCGAGTCCTTTCTTAGGAACCTTCTTTAAAAAATAAAACAAAAACATTTCCCTTTTATATTTCTATTTCTTTGAATTACTACAACAAACTTCTGTCAAGTCCCACATTTTGAATATTTGAAAAATCTCAAGAAAATCTAAAGAGGAGTACCACCTCTATAAAAATGGAGGCATATTTACATCCTTGTGAGGTTGTAGTTTCATTCCTAATGGATTCAAGTGTCAACAATATCATAATGGTCCTTTGTAGATTCCCTAACCTACAATTGATCTTCCCCCCAAGGTGCCAAAGGTTCCTTTACGTCAAAATTCCCACAACTCTTATGCATAGTCTACCCATAACTATAATATATTTGATTCTATATCTCAATATGAGAGCTAAGTGAGATAAGAATGTAATTTTTAAATTTTTCCAATAGGTTTTTTATCTCATCCCTGGTAACTCCACTTCCGTTGGATGACTTAGTGACCCTAGAGACCAGATCCCTAGGGCCTCTCCCAGATTTAATAGTACCTCACGAATAGAATTTGCATAATTCACAAATATCATCATATGTCATTTGGGATACATATCCAAATCCCATGAGATTCAATGCATTCATCCTTAATTCCCCTATGAAGAATAATGCATGCAGTGACTCGAGATCAAGTGCATTTTGTTTAGTCCTCTACAAATTGTACTATAATATTTTGACATAGTCCTCTAGGATTTCCTCTTATCTTTGTGTCATCCTAAATATATCCTCATATATATCCCTCACCTTACAATAATCCTAGTATTTCGTTAAAAACTTTTGTCTCATTTCATCCCAGGTCATCATAGAGTTCCCTCTAAGCCCCATGAACCAGCGAAGCAATTCTTAATTTATAGTGTCTGGGAATAGTTTTAACTTATGGGAATTAGAGGGATAATCATAGCTTCAACAAAGTAAATAAAATTCAAATAGGAAAGCATCTATATCCTCAATGAGCAAACGACAAATGTTTGGTAAGGCTAAAGGTGAGATATTTTTCATCTGGATTATGCCATTAGATTTTTGAATGGGGAATTCAAACGTTATTGGTTCTATTTGTTTTAGTTCTTCTACTTCTTTCTCCATCCTTTGAAACTTAAATCCCCAAAGGTATTTGTTTGATGCAATGGAGGGCTTAGGTTCTTTGATGGAATTGTCTTGATTTCCGGGAGATTCAAAAGTAGAAGAGTTTATAACTGCATTGGATGTGGAATCAATTTTTGGTGTACTACCTAGAATATTGCATGCTAATTATTCAATTGATGAAAATGGATGAGATCCAGAGACTCCTTGAGGGTCACCTTTTTCTTCAGGAATTCCCACCTAATTGTTAGTGTTGTGGGTGGTCCTTGCACCATGACAATGAGGGTTTCTAACACATCTAGTCATGCATCCTATGATGATATTAATGCATGATATTCTAGGAAAAGGTTATCAAAGGGGTAGTTGACAGTTCCCTAAGGTTTCCTTCATCTTTGTATCTTTATATGATGAATATAGGGCATAAGTCTTAATTCTTTGAGTGTCTTCCCGGCAATGACACCAAAAATGACAGTTTGTATATGTGTTTTCCTATTGTTTGGATATACTCACATTAGACAATCATTTAATTTAGCAACTTGGATTCTGATGTGATCTTGTGAGGCACTCAATGTAGTATACAAATAAATAGGATTTTTCTTTAAGCAAACCAACTACCATGCAATCTAATATATTTGGAATATAAATTAAATGAAAGCATTTTAAATCATAAATCTAAATTAAAACATAAAGAATAGAATCAACAATGTTCTTGATATCCATCCCAATTGGTGGCACCTCACATGGTAAAGTCACTAAGATCCATACCCATGAATTTACCACATATCTCTATTCAACAAGTGATACCAATAATTGAGGCGATTTTGTAGCACACTAATCCTATAGAATAATCTACAAGAAGATAAAATGAAGCGCACATCAAACTAAAGAAAATATTAACATATAGTAAAATGATTAATAAATTAACATAAATAAAACTATCCAATAATATGAAAGAATAGCACAGTGTTGTACCTTGAGTGGGCCCCTTCAAGGATTGGCCTATGGAAGCTCTTACATAATCACCAGAACAACACTATGTCTCAATTCCACACATGAACTTCAAGAATGATATACTTAGTTTTCAAACCATGATTACGTAGCAAATAATATCAACATAAACATAACACTATCCACCTTCTGAGGTGACTATGCATATATATACATGAGAATGTGGCCAACCAACTCTAGAAATGGAAAGGAAAGACCCCTTAAATTTTGAGACTCATTTAAAAATAAAATAGAAATTTAAATGATTACAATAATTTAATTGGCTCTATAAAGCAATCAGTTCTAACACCCAACCACAAATTTAGTTCTTGACTGACCAGGTAATTAAAATTCTTCTATGCCAATTGATATATTCATCTGCAACTTGTGGATCATGGGCCTCTCCATCTTTGGGAAAATTTAAAAGCATCAACACAATTATGCAACTATGCAGTGGTTCAAACTGATACCTTGCTCAACATGTATAATGATATGTGGAATTAAATACAGAAGCATGTTTATACACAACCATCTGAGTGTTCGAAAATATCCTTGCATCCTTCTCTGGGAATAATCTTAGAGATCAAACCCTCACCATTTTGTCTTGGTAAGGGTATTTAATGATGAATACCTTGTCATCACTCGATGGTATGGTTCGAGGGTTAGTCCCTGCAAAGGCATGGAAGGCATGAGTGATGGCTAAGCCTGTGAGATGACCTAGAAAATACACCTCTAGGTGAACATCCTTATAGTAATAGAGTTAGAAAAACATGTGTGCAAGCATAACATATTATATGCAACAATGCAAACAACCTCAAAACAAGCCCTAATTCTATCCATAAAAGAAAATAAGAGAGTAATTGTAAATTATGTATACCTTTAGCAAAATCAAAGTAAGGATAAATGAATGAGTCTTAGGCACATTACAAGGAGGCAAAATGTATATTCATTGGAGGCAAAAATGGAGTTTTTTCATAGCAAAAATATGTAAAAATATCAGCCCATCAAAAACCCACACCACCATGAGAGGCAATAGTCATCAATGTAAGGCGATGAGCATCAACAAACTTACTATGGACGAACATGGAACTAGAAAGGCACTCACTATAGAGGTATATGGAGGAATACAAGAAATTCATGGGGATATTAGCATAAAAAAAATATAGTGGGACACCAAAGGATCAACCATAATCAATATCTAGTTGGCAAGGAAGAATTTGGACCCCATGTCCACATTTCACTAGGATGGATGAGTGTTCATGCTTGTTATGATTTGACTATATTGCTTAACATATCCTATTACATGTCTTCCACTCATGTTTCAAGGATGAAACATGTGAAGGGGGATATAATGTAATGTATTTAAGGAGGATAATATGGGGTACCTAGAGAGGTACCCATGGGGCATAATTAATGTAGTGTGGCCATAATTATGGGAAAAGTCCCACTAGTAGTTGGTGGGTAATAAATAAGCCAAATAGGTAGTTAGAGGAAATACGTATAATGATGAGATGTAGTTGGAAAATTCCTTTACAAATATTGATGAGAAAGTATGTATACACATGAGTATCATTACACCAAAAGGTGCTTCTATATCCCAATATGGTATAGATGTTGTCACATGGGTAACACTACGCCATCATATGTCAAGTTCTTCAAACAAAAATATAAAATTGATAACAAATAATTTGGCTCTTAGGAAGAAGGTGCCTATACTCTTCAAACACCATCTTTCCTAAACTTTTTGAATGACGATACTTCATCTTAGGGCCACAAATTGGATATGCAAATTTACCCTTTGTTTGAAGACCTGCAACAAATGGATTAATGTCAATTATATGATGAGATTATTTAAAAATTAAACATGCACCATGATAACATTAAAAAATTATATAGTATTAAAGAGCA
>JASDQU010946577.1:0-33198 GCA_032191745.1 Picea mariana | reverse complement strand
TTTTTGCATGAGGACATGCAATGACTTAAGCATGGGGGAATGTTGAGTCTCCATTTTGACACCTTTATTACCCTATATTACCCTCTAACTGAGTCTATTTTACCTATGCTATGTATATAATTGACTGTTTCCTCCACAAATAAACTTGATGACCTTGTCTATATGCATAGAGAGGTAACTTATGATTAAGGCATGATTTGTTTAGTTTTTCTTGAGTTAATTCGATTAAATGTTTGATTTTGCATGATCCTACTCATTTGACTCTTAAGAAGTTTTGATGCGCTACTAGCACAAATTAGCATCCATTCTGGTACCAGCACACTCTACACTATTCCGGTACAAATTCTTGCACCCATTCCAATACTACTCGTGCGCCTAATCCGATACTCATGGTGAGACTCTATGTATTCTGGTACTGAACACCTACCTACAGGATTCCGGTACCAACATTCCGGTACTGAATTTTCACCTCAATTTTCGGGCTGATAACGAAGAATATCAAAATTTGGGGACCTGGGTTTTGTTCAGAGAGACGTTTTCATGATTATTCTTATGTTAGAATCCCCATATATCACTTGTGTGGAACTCCAGCTCAAGGGTAATGATTCATCCTAAATCATTGCCAATTTTCCAGAAATTCTAAGATCATGCCCAGATTCGTGGGAAATGCATTTCCTTGATTAGCTAAATGGTTTTCCTCAACCTCCATTAATGGAAAATGGTTTTGATTTGGATTGTATTGTCTAGATCCAAATTTGTAATGTAAAAATCATATAAATTGAGTGATGCCTCTAAGACAAAGGAGAGGAATTAGTATGTTGCAAATTGGATTTCTGAACCAACTCTTTTTGTAAATTTATTTGTTGAAGATAAATGGAAGTTTGAATTCAATGATCCCATGTTTTTCTTATCATTTAGAATTTGCTGATCTAAAATATTCCATGTTGGCATCGGCAAGGGCCCACCGATCCAACTTGGTAAGCTCATTGTAAATTATTAGTATAGATTTCTATTTACTGTACTTGTTGTTTTGATTTCATTTTTTACTTTACTATTAGAATTGATTGCACAGTGTGGCAGTATAGGAACAATTGAGAGTCCATCATTCACATTACATAATCCATCAAATGGAACATATCCTTAACACTTATGTTTCCTGTGTAGAAACTAAGTAATTTTCCAGAATTGCAAGATTGCAAGATTGTATTAAATTTTTGTCTCTGATGCATCAATTGATTTTGAAGAGTGTGCAGAATAAGATAAGAATTTCTTGCAAGTTTGAAGTGAGTTGCTACGGGAAATGAGATCAGACTTCATCTCACCTTAATGCACCATATAATGAAGTCTCTCAATCACATCGACTATTTCCTGTATTAATGAAGGTTTGATTAGATTTGATAGGGTTATGATTGATTTCTGTCTAAGAGTGAATCAAGTGGATTGTTGATTATTGTTTTCAATTGCTACAGGGAGCAAGATATTAAGTTCATCTCTTTATTTCATGAGCCTATAATGAAAAGAATTGTCACCTAAGCAAGATCCTTTTCAATTGAGTGTTTTCTTAAGAGTTTTACTATAAGCTTTATCTTATGTTGTTGTTGAAGTGTGGCCAAATTTGTTTGTTAGTTGTTGTTAAGAATAGTAGCTATAGATAACTGAGTCAAAGTCCATATGTCCACTTCGTGAGCTTGTAAATGGATAAGTCATTATCTAAGCATGATCTTTTGAATGCATGATTAGTAAGATTGTGTTTGCAAGTTTTTCTTTCTAATTTTTGAATTGTGTGAAGAGTGTTATCTTTGAAGTGTGAAAACAAAGTATTGGTTTTAGATGGTTTTCTTTATTTAGCTATACTCATCAGACATAGGAACCTATATTTTATTGGCACATATAGTGCATCAACTCTACTCATTACAAATCCCGATCGATCATTTATGTTTGGTAATATATTATGCATATAATTGCACCAACAATTAGTAGGTCCAAACATAAATACAGTGTTATGAATATGTGCAGGTAAACCTCCTATATAATTCATAAGAGTTTCTTCGACATGTAAAGGAATATATAACATCAATCCCATCTTATGAAAACCATCTGTGTATTCTTGCACTTGTTTTCCTTTTGTTAGTTTAAGACATTTCCATTCAATTAAATCCTTCTCTTTATAAACCAAAGGATAGAATTGCTTTCTAAGTGCAAAAATAAAAACTATCCATGATGGAAATACATTACCCACTTGTTGCATACCATTTTGAAACTTGCTTTGCCACCATATGAGTGTTTTTCCTGTAAGATGAAGTGATGCCAACTTGATTTGAGTTACCTCATCCTTAATTTGTTGCACACTTCAATAAACCTCCATCTGTTTGACCCAGTTATCAAGTCTCTTTGCATTGACTTCACCATCATACATAGGTAATTCAAATTTCACATCAAGTTTTAGTAAAGGCATATCCTATTTATGTTTATGTGAATGTTTTCTTGCAGTGGATTTAGAACTTGAACTTGAAGAAGAAGAAGAAGTTGATGGAGAAGAAGGAGGCGAAGAGGAATTTGAGGAGGATCCTCTCCTTCTTCAATTTTGAACTTTGAATATTCACCTATATTCAGTCTCTTTCATTCCAAGTAATACTCATATATAACCTTCATCATCTCCGACATGGAAAATAAAGTTTTTTGAAACTATTTCTCATCATGAGAAAGTCCCTCTTCCGATGCCATATTATCAATTTGACAAGTCCTCTTCCTCTATCCAATCTCAGGATTCTCTTCAACAAGATCGCCTTCATCAAGATTCATATTTTCCTTGGTAATCATGCAAACTCAAAAACCAACAGTCAACTAGCTCTGATACCACTTGATCCGAAAAAATCTTTTAAACGACAATGGTTGAGTTATTAAACATGAGTTAAATAACCATTTAGGAAACTGATGAAAGAGGAAGAATTATAGATGAAACATGACAACCATAAAACAATAAATATATCTGAACATAAGCATCAGTAACAACAAACCATAACAAGAGAAGTTGATAACGGAGTTCGACAATCTTGCCTACATCTCTAGGCCTTTGTCTCAGTGGGTGAGGCTTTCTTATTTCTGTTCAAATATTTAAAAATAAATCATAACAGTGCAAAAAAAATTACAAAATGATTTGGTCATGTTCTACCAGATGTCAAGAACCCAATAAAACTTACGGCACTAAAAACGGATGAACAAAGCTCCCAGAAATGGCCCGCAAAGGTGCTCTCCTCAATGGACTCTCTGCATAAAAATGGCTTTGGCTCAACAATTCTTCAAAATTTTCCTGTTATGGAACTTTGTATATGGATTCAAGAACCTCTGGTTTATATATAATTGAATTGGGTAACAACCTCCCAACTTCTCCCCAATATCTGACCTCAAAAAGGGCCCAAGATCCTCCAAAAATGACCAAAATCCCCTCAAACAGGCTTAAAATCAATCAAAAATCATACCATAATGTTAAAAACCCACTTTTTGGCAAAAATTAAGGGCGCAACCCACTATTCCCGGGCCCCTGGTCATATGGTGCCCCCCCATGTGTCCCTGAGTAAGTATTGAACCATTGGCCCTCTGGATTCCTGGGCCTGGTCCTGTGGCTATGGTGCATGTGGCCTTGGCTTATAGTTCCACACATTTTATGATAAGCCCTAGCCCCCGGTCCAGTGCCCTGGTCGGAGGGCTAGCCCGATTGACTGGGCGCTAACCCCTTATCTCCCATGCCAAGTGTAGGTCCATGGTTATATGCCCAGGTCACATGGTACAGGATCAGAGCTAGGTTCTACATACCCGCACGCTGGTGGTTATGGTAAGAGTGGATGTAATATTACAAAGGTCATATGGAGTGTTGTGTTGGGGGTTGGGGCCTAGATCCAACCCTTACCCTCTGTCAACTAATACAAAATTGCAACTTAAATATTAACCGTTCCACCATAGGTTAAGAAATACCATGTAGGCGGGCTGGAGGTCCGACCTATGCGAAGACTTTTCCACCCATGGAGGTCACGGGTTCGACCCCCATAGGCTCCAACATTTGCCAATAATTGTCAACCAATAGATGGGTGACACGTGGTAACCCAGGACTGGGCCACGTGGCACCATACCACTTGGACAAAAACTGTCACGTGTCAACAATTCATTGATCCAATTATCATACCCAGTTAGCACCACTGTACCTGCAACATCAGCCAGCTACCATGTGTCATACGACTGTACGACCTTACCACATCATCCCATGCAACATGTCACCCTGACATTGGTGCCACGTGTCACACTCTGACTCATCCACCTGTACCTTCCCACGTCAGCACCAACATACCCTACTATTGGCAGCCATATTAATCTCTATTTTTACAAGCTGCCTACACATGGTTTTTAAAATTCTCATTACTCATTGCAACCTTTCTCATTAAATGACACTATTATTTGTCGCTTTCTACGTACCTGCTTTTCGATTTCATTTTCATGGCTGCAAGCGTGAAAACTCATAGTTGGAATTCATGAATGATTTCGTCAAAGGGTTAATGTTCATATGGTTTATCGTCTATTTGTCTTATTTTATCATGAACGTGGTTGTTTCCATGGTTATCACCCCTTGGTCTCGAACACACCTTGGTTACATATGTATTAAACCACCACCCATTTAGCATTTGACTATTGTTAATATAGTTTTGATTTCTAAAAACTTTGATTCAATTGTTTATTTTGATTTATTGATTTTTGATCGAATCGTGGATATGCATATGATGGTTTTCAACTGTTATGATTTTTTATGTACCATTACACCGAGGTGTCTTTCCAAGTATAGCCTGATATGATGTTTTTGCATGGCCTCGATCTACACCACTTTCCTTGCACGCATAGCATTAACGCTCCTTCCTATCATTTTGAGCTACCTTTGCATTGTGTTGGGGAAGCTCAGGGCAATGGCTCTGTGCTTGTTGTGTCAAACCCTATCGCCGAATACCCTGTCGATTATGTGCTATTAACCATGGCCCTTGTAGTGATAATTGAGCCCAACAGTGTCTAGAATTTGTTATCGTTTGATAATTCCCAAGAAGACTTAGAGAGGAATGGCTGGTGGGTCTTTGTTGAAAAGTTTGAGGGTTTTAATTTAGCAGTCGCTCAAAAATTCGCACTAACGTTCAATGGTTGCAGAGCTAAAATAGGAGATGTCTAGCTTGAGTTAATTGAAGACTTCATTAGCCAAGCCACCGGTCTTCCAGCCGTGGGACAAAAGTGGTTCAAAAACTCAAAGGTTGAGGAGGTTCCCTGGTCACTGTTGTTCACCTCAAGGAAGATTACCAGTTGCGACAGTGGTATGCCCGTTATAGCTCTAAAACCTAGATGGCACGATCTGTTAGCTATTGTCAAGTAGTTCGTTACCTGTGAGGGTAGATATGGTTTGGTTTTCTTATATCAATTGTGGTTGCTCATGAGTTTTATCGATTTTCCCCTAAACATGCCCTATTTTCTCCTTCGAAGCTTATACAAAATGGCAAAACATTTTAAAAGGCAGAAATCTAATTCCAGCCTGTTCCACCATTGTTTGATCAAGATTATTATTGTTCATCAGTTGAAATTAAACAGTGATTGTTGGGAAGCCTTCCTGTTAAGAAACAATTTTGCTAGCAGTGAAATAGGACAGGTTGACAAGTTTGTCAACACAGAAACCCTCGTTGAGACTGTCATCCCTCCTCCTTCACTCTTTCCCTGTGTGGAACCCTCGACCTATGATGACACTACACAACCCGACACTCTACCAGATTCACATCCCAAAGGTGGTGTTAAGTCTGTTAAAAAGTCTGTAAAGAAAAAGTGTAAAGGCAATGTTGATATCCTTTATAAGGGTAAAAGAGCCGCACATTGGGTTTCACGATGTGCCCGAAATAAAACTAATCCCTATGTAGACCAAACAACAATTGTGTTGCGCAAGGATTCCGATTCAGAAATTGAACGGTTTCTAACTAAAGAATATCCATATTCATATGGAATTTGCTCTGGTAAACCCTATGATTATGTGACAAATCTTTCCCCGTGTCTTAAAGACAACCCCGACTTCCCTGGAATCAAACTCAACAGTGAACCTACAGGTCAAATGGAAAATTCCCCACCTGTTAATACCATCACTGCTAATACACAGTCTATTCATCCGCAACGCAACGAATGTCAGTCATGGCTCGATAGGTATTACAGAGATGTGCCTGTACTTCAGTCTTGGATCAAATCCTTGAAAGACCAAGTCAACTTTCTAACGAATGAGAATGGTAGACTGCAAAACGTAGCTCAAACCAATGATAAAAGACAAAAAAACACAGGGTCTGTTGTTTTTAAGAATGTGGAAGCAGCGACTGCCATTGTGAATTCGAAAATTGCTTGATTAGAACGAATCCCTTAATCTGAGGTATGGTGTTTAAAAATAAATTTAGGATGATTTTATTCTTTTTTAAATTAGGACGCATGATTTGTTTTCACAGATTACATCTAGTCTATTTTGATTAAATACGATTCTAGTTATAATTATAACTAGCTACAAAATCGCGAGATTTTGTAGCTAGTTACTAAAATTCGAATTTCTTGATTTTACAACCAAAATGCAATCTGAAATCGTTTATTCTTATGTGTTTTCAGGTATATACGATTTCTAAAGAAGATTTGAACCACTGGTGGCATCTCTCAACATGTTGTTTCTTTATGTTGTTTTAGAATACGATGTTAAGTAGAATCTGGGAGGTTGTATCCCCCACAATTTTTGGAACAAATTTGATGATTTCCATAGGAAATGTTTTGATCCTGTGGCCTTTATAAATGTATTTTTTTGTAAACCAAAAACCATCGCTGCCTGGGAGCAGAAACTTTGGATTTATGATTGACAGACTTGAATGAAAGTTGATATTGATACAACTTTAGCCTCGATATATGGTATTTTTGTTCAAGTTTTGGTCATTTTGATTTGTGATTAAATTGTGACTACTTTAGATATCATGGTTTATTACAGATTGATGTGATGGAATTTATATGATGTCCATGTTTTATGTCTCTCATATTATATACAACAATTACCCTGTGTAAATTTGATGATTAGAAGGTTAATCTTCTTTATTCAATGAGCAATTATATGCAAATTTTTACAACCAGATTTATCTTAATGTGATCATTTGTCAAATTATAAAATTGTTGTTGCTACATCTCTTACATGTTCTGTCATTAGCATTCAATCATTACTGATTTGTGTTTACGAGAAGCATTGGTAAGATCTGGTGTGGGTTGGCCTCATCAAACAACGAAATTGGATACTGTATGTAGGACAAATGGGAGATGTGATTACAGGTTAGTCCCCTCGTTTTATTTCATCAGTTTGATTGATATAAGAATTTCCTGTAGTCTAAATACATTATATCGTTTGTTATTTTTGTTTCTCAATTAGACAGTTTCCATTTCATTGCTTGTTTATAAAAGTTATAAAAAATCAAAAACACTAAATGATAGCTTCACTATCATAAATCAATCTATATTTGATTTTCACAGGTTTAGATCAAAATTTGCATTTTGTGAATATTATACAAATATTAGAGATATAATCATATCGATACTGTACATATAATAAGTAGAACTACTATTTTATAAATATTAGTTAGTAAACTATGAATATATTTTAGATTTGTACATAGTTTTCAGCAGCTGTCTTTCATTAAGTTAGTTTCTTTAGTTTTGTTTTTTTCACTTTCATAGCACTTAGATCGGCCAATGGAGCCACTAAACCCGTCGGAGTGGATTAATCCAAATGGCTTGGGTCAAGTAGACAACCCCGGACCAGATTCACTCCTCCAATTGATGAGTGGTCAATTTCGTCCGTCAACAAATGACGCTAGAAGGAGGGCCTGGAAATTATTAATGGCACAAGGTGGTCGTAAGACTCCTCCACCACCTACCTGCTCACCTATAGTGACTAGAAGTCATTCAAATGACAACATTGTCCCTCAAACAACAACCACATCAAACGACGATCTATGGATCATAGTTAAACCAGTAACTTCAAATTCTACGGGTGGTGACGTACAAGAGATTGTACGCCAATCTCTCATAAGAACACACGGTGACTTCACCCATTTAAGACAACCAAACCAACCTTTGGACCAACCATTAGACTTCTCTGATATCAGAGAACAACTTGGAGGCACTAACCTCACTTTAAACCCTACAGATCCAATCCTCACTCCTGCAGCAGGAAGATCTGGTATACCACCATCACCACCTCCTTCACCTCCTTCTTATTCTAGAGAAGAGTCCTTCGACGAAGGCAGATCCTCATCCCATCCTTTGACACCAACCACACCTATGGCCAACCAAAAAAATCCTACCAGACCTTGGCTCGACCAAGATGTAGTGGCCATACCTGGGCCTCAGCATCCCTTACCCAAACCCCCGGAGAAATGGCTCCCTAAATTTGACCCTGACTCTAAATAGATCGTCAAAGATCACATCAAAAAGTTTATGTTAGCCATTAGACTCCATAGTGTCGAGCATGAAGATGTAGTCTGTAGATTGTTTCCCTACACCTTTGAGGGCAATGCCTCTACCTGGTACTTTGCCCAACAGCCCCATACCATCGTGTCATGGGAGAAGTTTGAATCTTGTTTTCTTGAGAAGTTTGGAGATGAAAAGTCCCCATAAGTTCTAGTCATGGAACTTTCTAGTTTAAGAATGAACCCCAAAGAAAATATCAAAGACTTTAATCAAAGGTTTTTAACACTAAAGAACCGAATCCCTACGGATTCGATGCCTACCGAGAATCTTATCATAGCATATTATAAGAAATCCTTGCATCAAATAATAGCCATTTGGGTAAAGAGATATAAGAAAGCCACATTGTTAGAAGCCTTCGAAGAGGCCAGTCAGGTCAAGAAATACATCCTCAGCTTAAAAGACACCACTAGCAACGAAATAGAAACTAGTTCATCTTCCAAAAAGAAAATCGAAATCCTCCCTAGACCTTCCCAAAACAAAGCACAACCGGAAAGCTCAAATTTAGAAAAATTACAGAAAGTCGTTCAAAAACTGTCCAATCAAGTTATAGATTTGAAAAGGATGGATAAAGAAGCCTCTTCAAGCAAAGGGCCTTACAAACCCCCGTTTAGGAAGCCTTTTCCCACCAATCGACCTAATTTAAATATTGAAGGCCTAAATCTAGAAAGCCTGCAATTCGCTATTCAAATGATTCTAGAAGCACAGGATAACTTGATGCCTCCTGAGATCCCTGAGGAAGTAGCTGAACAAGAGACAGTAGAAGAAGATGAATCCTCTCTGAACACTTTTGGACATTTCTCGGATAGCATTTTTCAAGCTAATTTCGAGACAGTACATCCTTACAATACTAGGAGTAAGACAACAAACAAGCCTTCTTCTGAAATCACTACGACTATGCCCCCAAAATAGTCTAAACCAACTGAGACTAAACAGAATTATGTAAACCCAAGCTTAGATTATGATTTGGTTGAAGATCTAAAAAAGTTAAGGACTAATATTTCCGTTTATGAATTATTAAAATTCTCGTTTCTTCTACAAAAAATGCTACAGAATATTGCAGAGAACAACAAAAATGGCAATCCAAGCAGTAACAAAGGTTTTAAGAACAACCCCAAAGTTCCTCAGAAGGCCTCCGCCAAGATTACTTCTGATTCTCACGAGAAAAGAGACCTTCCTGTAAATAATGTAACACATGTAGATAAATTAGTTTTAGAGGTTGCGAGTAAAAATCAACAAGCTTCCACCATTAGTACTCGCAGAAATGTCCCTCCATTTTTGTTAACTTTTGAAATCTTCAATAGGAACGTGCACAACTGTATGTTAGATTCAGGAGCGCCATCTAACGTAATGCCATAGTCTGTGTGTCAGAAGATTAATGCTGAAGTTCAACCATTCACTTTGAAAATCATCCAGCTTGATCGAACTAGTGTTAAAGTTATAGACGAATTGATAAATGTGCTTATAAGATTGTCGTCTAACCCTAAAGTTCATCAAGTGATTGATATTATTGTTGTAGATATCCTAGAAGTTTATGGTTTGTTTTTAAGCAAAGACTGGTCAGAATAATTACACGGCTATTTTGCGATAGATTGGTCTCACTTGTGGCTACCCGAGAATGGAAAGCCCAACATAATCAAGGTAAATCGTGAACGTTACCTAAAGTTCACAGTGACAGATTTAAATGATCCCAATGAGCCATTTACACCTTCTACCAATTCACCTAAAATACAAGGGATCGATACATTTTTTGGCAATTTCATGGCCGAAACTTCCGCTATCACTAACCCTGAACAACAGCCTAAAATTTTGACATATATGCAGCCAGCAGTTTCTACCCAATGGTCACATGTACCCGACAAAAATCAAATATGGTCTCTTTACTTTGACGGGTCAAAATCCAAAGAAGGAGCTGGTGCAGGCTGCGTGATTATTGATCCAGCATGTAACAAAATCTTGATTGCGTGCAGGTTAGAGTTTTAATGTATAAACAACATAGCAGAATATGAGGCTTTATTGCAAGGCCTCAGGAAAGCATTAGATATGAACATTCAAAATTTGACTGTCTTTGGCGATTCAAAAATTGTGGTTAGACAGGTAAAAAATTATATCCATTGTTTATCTTCGCACCTTAAAAGCTACCAATCTGAGGTATGGAATTTGATGAATACGTTTTCTTCTTTTAACATAAATTCTATTCCTAGATTGAATAATTCAGAAGATGACTTGTTAGCTAATGTAGCTTCGAAACTTTTTCCTGCAGAAGGCTTGTCTCCGAATGCATTCTCCATCGAACTATTGTTCATACCATCCATCCCCGAAAACATCACGAATTGGAGAGTCTTCGATGATGATCAACAGATTATAAGTTTCCTGCATATGGAAGAAACTTTCTAGGGCGCAGTAATTGACGAAGGTACTCATGACGAAAACCTGGAAAGTTGCTTCACGGTAATACCAGATCCGAGATCTCCTGAATCTTCATCAGACATGGTAAATTCTATCCCTAAATCTGTAGTTAGATTAGAAAAATTTTATGATCTTCAGGACAAGTTAAAAAAATTAGTGAACTGTAAAACGAATAGTTCCTCTTTAATGTATGAAAAAGTAAACTTGGGAACTAAAGACAATCCACAGTGCATTAATTTAGGGGTGGGATGTTCTGAACAAGAAAAAGCAGTGTTTATTAAATTGTTTAAGGAATTCAAAGATGTTTTTTCTTGGATGTACGACGACCTAAAAACATTTGATCCTAACATCATACAGCACGTTATTCCTATGAAACCCCAAACCCAACCTTTTCAACAAAAGTTAAGAAAAATTCATCCAAAACTTGAACCTACTGTCAAGAAGGAATTAAATGAACTCCTGAACGCTAAGATAATTTTCCCAATTAGGCACACACAATGGGTCTCTAATCTTGTCCCTGTCCAGAAGAAGAGTCGTGAAGTCCAACTATGTGTCAATTTCCAAAATCTTAATCGAGTGTCTGATAAAGGCAACTACCCTGTCCCACCTATGGAACATATCCTTCAACAGGTATCTAGTTCTGAAAGATTATCCTTAGTGGATGGTGTTTCAGGGTATAACCAAGTCCTGATGTCCTCTCCAGACTAACTTAAAACCACCTTCCGCACTCCATGGGGTACCTACACTTATAGGAAGATGCCCTTTGGACTCATAAATGCTGGTGCCACTTTCTAAAGAGCGATGGACATCGCTTTCTGAGGCTTAATCAATCAATCTGTTGTAGTTTACCTCGATGACGTTACTATCTTCTCGAAAAACAAAACTGATCATCTAGCTCATTTAAGATCCGTTCTACAGCAATGTCGTAAGTACGACATTTCTTTGAATCCTAAAAAATCTATCTCCATAGTAGAACAAGGTAAGCTCTTAGGATTTATTGTATCAAGCAAAGGGATGATTATCGACCCTGAAAGAACTCAAGTTATTTTTAAACTCCCCCCTCCCTCGTCAAAAAAGTCTATGCAATCTTTCTTAGGTCAGATAAACTTTGTCAGGAGATTCGTCCCCAGTTTTTCAGAAATGGTGAGACCATTACAAAACCTAATAAAAAAGGACATACAATACCATTGGGGACCTTTAGAAAACCAGGCTTTTAATTCAATAAAAAAGGCCATAACTGACGCTCCTTCTCTAATAAGCCCCGACTTTTCACAAGACTTCACTCTCTACATATTCGCTTCTGACCACTCTTACGCCATTGTCCTAACTCAAAAGAACGTTGAAAACAATGAAGTCCCAATTGCCTTTATGAGCTTAGCCTTCAAAGGCACAGAACTTAATTACCTAGCAGTAGATCAGCAAGCCTATGCATTTTTTAAAGAAGTAAAGCACTTCTGATCATATCTTTTGAAATCTAGGACGAAAATCATTGTCCCTTATCCAGCCGTCAAAAACCTGTTAGTACAGAAAGAACTAGGCAAAAAGAGGGCAAACTGGGTCACGTCCTTGCAAGAGTATGACATAGAAATCACCCTAGCACAAATAGTGATAGGTCAAGGGTTATGCAAGTTAGTCACTGACTCAGCTGCAGGACAACAAGAGGAAAATGATATGTCGAATCTAGGACAACACTACCAAAATTTAATCTTATGTGCACAAAACCCTGTTAGTTCCTAGTATGATGATATAAAATTTTGTCTTGAACATGGGTCAGCTCCCCTTCACCTGGATCCCACAAAAAGAAGAGCACTAAGATTAAAATCTGCTTCCTTTCAGCTGATTAATGGTATTTTGTTTTGTCAAGATTTTGATGGAGTACTAATGCGCTGTCTTGAGAAAGATGAAGTAGAAAAGGTCTTATTGGAATTGCACGCAGGAGAAGTTGGTGGGCATTTTGGTGGAGATACCACTGCCCATAAATTATTAAGAGCAGGTTACTACTGGCCCACACTTTTTAAAGATGCTCATGCTTTGTGTCGCAAGTGTGTAATTTGTTAGAAAGCATCCAAATGGATACAAAAACTAGCCTTCCCTCTGCAACCCGTTTCAGTAGACTCCCCTTTTCAGTAGTGGGGTCTTGATATTATAGGCCCGATCAATCCACCATCCTCACAGCAGCATAAGTTTATCATAATAGCCATGGATTACTTCACCAGGTGGTCCAAAGCTGCCCCATTAAAAGATGTAAATACCAGTCAGGTAATAGCCTTTTTGAATTCAAATATTATTACTCATTTTGGTATCCCTGACTGCCTGGTATTTGATAACGCTTCCTATTTTTTGTCTCTTGAGATGAGTGATTTCACTCTAGAAAAAGAAATTAAACTAAAATATTCTGCTAGCTATTACCCTCAAGGCAATGGATTGGCAGAATCAACTAATAAAAATCTGATCAAAATTATCAAGAGAACGGTCTCTGAAAACCATAAAAATTGGCATAATGCATTGTTAAACGCAATCTGGGCTGATAGACTGACTACAAAAACTGTTGTGGGTAACTCACCCTTCTTTCTTGTTTACGGCAGAGAGGCAATTCTGCCACCACATATTCTCCTTCCCTCTCTGTGGCTATCACAGAAAATACAAGAAGAGGACTGTCTCCCTTTGGAGAATCGAATTAACACGTTGTTAAAATTAGAAGAAGTGAGGGCTGAAGCGAAACGGAAATTGGATCAACATCAAATCGTTGTCAAAAGCTAGTTTGATTCCAATTCTTCCTTTGACAGAAATTTTGAGGTAGGAGACCCTGTCTTGAAATGGGATAAACTGCGTGAGGGAAAAGGAGAGCATACAAAGTTTTAGAACTTGTGGCTAGGACCATTCTTGATTACTGAGAAATTAGGTCCCAATTCCTTTCAATTACATAATTTAGAGGGACATCCAGACACCTATCCGGTGAATGGCCATGCTCTAAAAAGGTATTTTACCTGATGACACTCCCATGTACACTGTGTAAATATTTTTGTTTTGCTTGCTTTTCGTTTTTCTTTGCTGTTTTGCTTTGATTCTTCCCTTATGCTTACCAGTTTTTATTTTGAAACACACATACCTGCATCATGAACTATTTCAGACAAAGAGAACAGAAAAATTTATCCTCTGAAATGACTATGAAAGATTGTTAAAACATCAATTATGATATTTTTCTGAAGTTTGCAGCCATGTTAAAGAAAGTTTGTTGTTTGAAAAGCGTTTCATGATTTCAATCTATAACTAAATATTTTCACGATCATCCATAAAAATTTCTTCTTACGCTGTCCCTATTCCTTAAGAGAACAACTCAGAGATGTCTCCTCGCCTTCGAAGGTCAGTTTATAAACAAACTATCTCTAGATCTTAATGAAGGACAGTTAAAAAATTCTCTCAAGGTCTGTAATTTATTAAACTATGTCCAAAATATCTAGATTTTCAGCGTCACCCCACTCGATTAAATATCTTTAAAGATAAATAAATCTTCAGAGAGCTATGGGAAGTGCTTGTAAACCTACTAGGATACTGAATAGGTATGTTGGTAGTGGGTAAATTCATGCATAATGCCAAGATAACTTTTCCAGGGTACTGAACAGGCCCGCTGGCAGCGAAGCAATGTCAGGTATATGAAAATTCTCAGATATAGAATCTTTTGACCTTAAATGTCCTTCATTCTGATCTGGAACTTCTTGGCAGGATACATATATCAAAGTGGGTTAAATGGCACCCCTTTCGAGGCTATGGATGCCTTCTGGTAGCAACGGCTCTGTCAACAGTATTGGAAATTTAACCTTAACAATCGTGACTCTTTTTTGTTGAGATTGTCATTAGTTTTCGTCTTTTAAAATAACAAGCAATCTGAAACTGGATTTTTTTTTATGATTGATAATGATGTTCAAACTATTTCTTGGTTGTCTTCGAGTTGAATTTTTTCTGATTATCCTAATCTGGACTTGTTCGTTTGGCAGAGATAACTGCTTCTACCAGTGTGTCGCCATTGTTGGCAGCCATATTAATCTCTATTTTTACAAGCTGCCTACACAGGATTTTTAAAATTCTCATTACTCGTCACAACCTTTCTCATTAAACGACACTATTTCTACGTACCTACTTTTCGATTTCGTTTTCATGACTATAAGCGTGAAAACTCATAGCTAGAATTCATGTTTGATTTCGTCAAAGGGTTAATGTTCATATGGTTTATCGTCTATTTGTCTTATTTTTTCATGAACGTGGTTGTTTCCATGGTTATCACCCCTTGGTCTTGAACACACCTTGGTTACATATGTATTAAACCACCACCCATTTATCATTTGACTATTGTTTATATGGTTTTGATTTCTAAAAACTTTGATTCAATTGTTTATTTTGATTTATTGAGTTTTGATCGAATCGTGGATATGCATATGATGGTTTTCAACTGTTATAATTTTTTATGTACCATTACAATGAGGTGTCTTTCCAAGTACATCCTGATATGATGTTTTTGCATGGCGTCAATCTACACCACTTTCCTTGCATGCATAGCATTAACGCTCCTTCCTAGCATTTCAAGTTGCCTTTGCATTGTGTTGGGGAAGATCAGGGCAATGGCTTTGTGCTTGTTCTGTCAAACCCTATCGGCGAATACCCTATCGATTCTATGTTGTTAGCCATGGCCCCTGTAGTGAGAATTGAGCCCAACGATGTCCAGACTTTGTTATCATTTGATAATGCCCGAGAAGACTTAGAGAGGAATGGTTGGCGGGTCTTTGTTGAAAATTTCGAGGGTTTTAGTTTAAAAGTCGCTCAACAATTCGCACTAACGTTTGATAGTTGCAGAGCTAAAATAGGAGATGTCCAGCTTGAGTTAAACAAAGACTTCATTAGCCAAGCCACCAGTTTGCCAGCCGTGGGACAAAAGTGGTTCAAAAACTCAAAGGTTGAGGAGGTTCCCTGGTCATTGTTGTTCACCTCAAGGAAGATTACTAGCTGCGACAGAGGTATGCCCATTACAGCTCTAAAACCTAGATGGCATGTTCTGTTGGCTATTGTCAAGCAGTTCGTTACCTATGAGGGTAGATATGGTTTGGTTTTCTTATATCACTTGCGGTTCCTCATGAGTTTTATCGATTTTCCGCTAAACATGCCCTATTTTCTCCTTTGAAGCTAATACAAAATGGCAAAACGTTTTAAAAGGAAGAAATCTGATTCCAGCTTTGTTCCACCATTGTTTGATCAAGATTATTATTGTTCATCAGTTGAAATTAAACGGTGATTGTTGGGATGCCTTCCTGTTAAGAAACGGTTTTGCTAGCAGTGAAATAGGACAAGTTGACAAGTATGTCGTCACAGAAACCCTCGTCGAGCCTGCCATCCCTCCTCCTTCGCTCTTGCCCTGTGTGGAACCCTCAACTTATGATGACACTACCCAACCCAACACTCTACCAGATTCGCATCCCAAAGGTTATGTTAAGTCTGTTAAAAGGTCTGCAAAGAAAAAGTGTAAAGGCAATGTTGATATCAATTATAAGGGTAAAAGAGCCACACATTGGGTTTCACGATGTGCCCGAAATAAACCTAAGCCCTGTGTAGACCAAACAACAATTGTGTTGAGCAAGGATTTCGATTCGAAAATTTAACGGTTTCTAACTGAAGAATATCCATATTCGTATGGACTTTGCTCTGGTAAACCCTATGATTATGTGACAAACCTTCCCCCGTGTCTTAAATACAACCCCGACTTCCCTGGAATCAAACTCAACAGTGAACCTATAGGTCAAATGGAAAATTCCCCACCTGTTAATAACATCACTGCTAATACACAGTCTATTCAGTCGCAACGCAACGAATGTCAGTCATGGCTCGATAGGTATTACAGAGGCGTGCCTGTACTTTAGTCTCGGATCAAATCCTTGGAAGACCAGGTGAACTTGCTAATGAAGGAGAATGGCAGACTGCAAAACGTAGCTCAAACCAATGATAAAAGACAAAAAAACACAGGGTCTGTTGTTTTTAAGAATGTGGAAGTAGCGACTGCCATTGTGAATTCGAAAATTGCTTGATTAGGACGAATCCCTTAATCTGAGGTATGGTGTTTAAAAATAAATTTAGGATGATTTTATTCTTTTTTAAATTAGGACGCATGATTTGTTTTCACAGATTACATCTAGTCTATTTTGATTAAATACGATTCTAGTTATAATTATAACTAGCTACAGAATCGTGAGATTTTGTAGCTAGTTACTAAAATTCAAATTTCTTGATTTTACAACCAAAATGCAATCTGAAATCATTTATTCTTATGTGTTTTCAGTTATATACGATTTCTAAAAAATATTTGAACCACTGGTGGCATCTCTCAGCATGCTGTTTCTTTATGTTGTTTTAGAATAGGCTGTTAAGTAGAATCTGGGAGGTTGTATCCCCCACAATTTTTGGAACAAATTTGATGATTTCTATAGGAAATGTTTTGATCCTGTGGCCTTTATAAATGTATTTGTTTGTAAACCAAAAACCATCGCTGCCTGGGAGTAGAAACTTTGGATTTATGATTGACAGAATTGAATGAAAGTTGATATTGATACAGCTTTAGCTTCGATATATCGTATTTTTGTTCAAGTTTTGGTCATTTTGATTTGTAATTAAATTGTGACTACTTTAGATATCATGGTTTATTACAGATTGATGTGATGGAATTTATATGATGTTCGTGTTTTATGTCTCTCATATTATATACAACAATTACCCTATTCAAATTTGATGATTGGAAGGTTAATCTTCTTTATTCAATGAGCAATTATATGCAAATTTTTACAGCCAGATTTATCTTAATGTGATCATTTGTCAAATTATAAAATTTTTGTTGCTACATCTCTTACATGTTCTATCATTAGCATTCAATCATTACTGCTTCACGTTTACGAGAAGCATTGGTAAGATCTGGTGCGGGTTGGCCTCATCAAACAACGAAATTGGATACTATATGCAGGACAAATGGGAGATGTGATTACAGGTTAGTCCCCTCGTTTTATTTCATCAGTTTAATTGATATAAGAATTTCCTGTAGTCTAAAGACATTATATCGTTTGTTATTTTTGTTTCTCAATTAGACAGTTGCCATTTCATTTCTTGTTTATAAAAGTTATAAAAAATCAAAAACACTAAATGATAGCTTCGCTATCATAAATCAATCTATATTTGATTTTCGCAGGTTTAGATCAAAATTTGCATTTTGTGAATATTATACATATATTAGAGATATAATCATATCGATACACTGTACATATAATAAGTAGAACTACTATTTTTTAAATATTAGTTAGTAAAATGTGAATATATTTTAGATTTGTATATAGTTTTCAGCAACTGTCTTTCATTAAGTTAGTTTCTTTAGTTTTGTTTTTTTCACTTTCATAGGACTTAGATCGGCCAACGGAGCCGCTAAACCCATCGGAGTGGATTAATCCAAACAGCTTGGGTTAAGTAGACAACCTCGGACTGGATTCATTCCTCCAATTGACGAGCGGTCAATTTCGTCCGTCAATACCTACCACGTCAGTTGTACATCCATACAGTCTGTACTGTCAGCTACCACGTCAGCACTTTATGGATTGTACAGTCAACATTTTTTGTGCATGTTTGACAAAACTAATAGATCGTGATATATTTCACATACTACATATGTTTGATCCCATTCAACTTGTGTTGGGTTCATATCGACGAGGCCTACGCACACGTCCATTTTGAATCAATTCTGAGCACTTTGAGTTTTAGGCCTTACTGGACCCATTTTGGTCCCTAGATCCAATTCTGGATCACACCTCCCCACTAAATACCTTTTGGTCCTCCAAAAGGTTACTGACCAGTCATCAAGTGCAGGATATCCCACCCCACTTGTTCCCTGTCTTTAAACTCTATCCTGTGCACCTATCTCATCAAGATCAACTGTAAAAAAACCATGATAACTGACAACATATTGTTAGCCACTTGTACCTTGCCACATCTTACTGAAGCCACTATCATCCATGTTGACAAAATTACTAATGATAACATTAGAAATATGAATGAAAATGAGATAATATGTTTGTAATACTTGCATGACATTAACTTATCTTGAAGCAAAGTCTAATTTATATTCCATTCTACAATCATCTTCTGTTCTTGCTTAAGATCATTTACTTGATTTGAAACAATTATAGGTGTGTTTCTTGCATGATCCACCTTTCTTAATTCTTCCATTGTTTGAAAAGATTGTTTTTGTTTAAAATGATGAGCATGTACAACAAATTCTTTTCCTTCTTTGATTAAGTGATATTGATTTTGTTCCCTGTAGAAGATTTCTTTGTGATCATACAAATAAGGACTGCCTAAGACCATTCCAAATTCATTGAGTGGCACCACATCACATGTTACCTCGTCCAAAATATTAGATGAAAATGGAAACTTTAATGTGCATTTCTTTGTTATGTGCAATTTATGATTGTTGCTTATCCATTTAAGTGAGTAAGGCTTATAATGCATCTGAGTATTTAATCCCAATTGTTTAGCTAATTTTGTCTTAAATCAAGTTAGATTGAGATCCACTATATATCAATGTGTCAACTGTAGTGTGCCTCATTATGACCCTTATGTGAAACAATTTACTTTTAGAATCAAATCCATCACCAATTTTACCTGTCAAACCAACCAACCAATTTTACCTATCTATTCGTCGTGTTGTTGTTGCAACTGTTTGCCTCCCTTTCCTCTCTTTGAACCACTTCGGTCTCTTCTCAGGATGCAATTTCCAACAATGGTCCTCATCATTCCCTTCTTGCTTGGAATGCTTGCAAGAGGGATTTTCTTCCTTTCTTTCCATTGAATTTTCCTTCTTTCCATTCCACTTCCATTTGTCCTCTTTCCTTGAAGACGATTCCCCTGATACACCAACTCCTATTTTCACTGCCTCAATGTATGTTGCTTGAAAATAAAGCTCATCAATATTAGTAGGTCCAAACATAAATACAGTGTTATGAATATGTGCAGGTAAACCTCCTATATACTTCATAAGAGTTTCTTGGGTATGTAAAGGAATATCTAACATCAATGCCATCTTACGAAAACCATCTGTGTTTCTTGCACTGTTTGTCCTTTTCTTAGTTTAAGACATTTCCATTCAATTAAAGCCTTCTCTTTATAACCGAAAGGATAGAATTTCTTTCTAAGTGCAGAAATACAAATTTCCATGATGGAAATACATTACCCACTTGTTGCGTACCATTTTGCAACTTTCTTTGCCACCATATGAGTGTTGTGCCTGCAAGACGAAGCGATGCCAACTTGATTTGAGTTGCCTCATCCTTGATTTGTTGCACACTTCAATAAACCTCCATCTTTCTGACCTAGTTATCAAGTCTCTTTGCATTGACTTCACCATCATACATAGGTAATTCAAATTTCTCATCAATTTTTAGTAAAGGCATATCGTGTTTATGGGAATGTTTTCTTGTAGTGCATTTAGAACTTGAACTTGAAGAAGAAGAAGAAGTTGATAGAGAAGAAGGAGGTGAAGGAGGAATTTGAGGAGGATCCTCTCCTTCTTCACTTTTGACCTTTGAAGTTTCACCTAGATTCGGTCTCTTTCGTTCCAAGTAATCCTCATATAGAACCTTCATCATCTCTGACATGGAGAAGAATTTTTTTCGAAACTCTTTCTCATCATGAGAAAGTTCCTCTTTCGATGTCATATTATCACTTTGAGAAGTCCTCTTCCTCGATCCAATCTTAGTATTCTCTTCAACAATATCACCTTCACCATGATTCAAATTTTCCCTAGTAATCATGCAAACTCAAAAACCAACCGTCAACTAGCTTTGATACCACTTGATCCGAAAAGATCTTTTAAACGACAATGGTTAAGTTATTAAACATGAGTTAAATAACCATTTAGGAAACTGATGAAAGAGGAAGAATTATAGATGAAACATGACATCCATAAAGAAATAAATATATCTAAACATAAGCATGAAGAACTACAAACCATAACAAGACAATTTGATAACGAAGTTTGACAATCTCGCCTACGTCTCCGGGCCTTTGTCTCAGTGGGTGAGGCTTTCTTATTTCTGTTAAAATATTTACAAATACATTATAATAGTTCCAAAAGGATTTCAAATGGATGTAGTTTTGTTCTACCAGATCTCAAGAACCCAACAAAACTTATCGAATTGAAAACCGATGAATGGAGCTCCCAGAAATGATTCGCAAAGGTGCTCTCCTCAATGGCTTCCCTGCATAAAAATGGCTTTGGCTCAACAGTTATTGAGAAATTTATTGTTCTGGACCTCTTTCTATGGCTTCAAGAACCTCTAGTTTATATAGAATTGAAGTGGGTAACAACATCCCAACTTCTCCCCAAGATCTGGCCTCAAAAAGGGCCCAAGATCCTCCAAAAATGGCCAAAATACCCTCAAACAAGATTAAAATCAATAACAAATCATACCATAATGTTAAAAACCCACTTTTTGGCATAAATTAAGGGTTTAACCCCCTAATTGTGGGCCCCTGGTCATATAGGCCCCCCCATATGTCCCTGCGCAAGTGCTGATACATCGCCCCCCTGGATTTTTGGCCCCGGTCCTATGGCTATGGCACATGTGGCCTTGGCTTATAGCTCCATGCATTTTATGATAAGCCCTGGCCCTTGATTAAGCACCTTGGTCAAAAAGCTAGCCTGATCGATCGGGCACTAACCCCTTACCTCTCGCGCCAAGTGTAGGTTCGTTTTTATATGTGTGGGTCACATGGTACATGAACGGAGCTAGGCTCTACATACCCACACGTTGGCAGTTATGGTAAGGGAGGAGGTCATATTACAAAGGTTGTATGGAGTGTTGCATCGGGGGTTGGGGCCTAGACCCACCCCCTATCCACCACCGACTAATACAACATTGCAACTTAAATATTAACCATGCCACTATAGGTTAAGAACTACCATGTAGGTGGGCTAGTAACCTAGCCTACGCTAAGAGTTGGCTGCCCATGGAGGTCACGGGTTCAACCCCCATGGACTGCAACGTTTTCCAATAAATTTCGACCAATAGATGGGTGCCACGTGGTAGCCCAGGACTGGTCCACGTGGCACGATACTAATTTCCCAAAAAGCACCACATTTCAACAATTCATTCATTCAATTGCCATACCCAGTCAACACCATTGTACTTTCCACATCAGCTAGCTGCCATGTGTTGTACAACTGTATGACCTTGCCACATCATCCTGTGCCATGTGTCACCCTTATAGTGGTGCCACATGTCACACTCTGACTCTTCCACCTGTACCTGCCCACGTCAGTGCCAATGCACTCTGCCACATCAGTTGTATGGCTGTACGACCTGTATAGTCAGCTGCCACTCAGCACTGTATGGACTTTACAGTCAACAATGTTTTTACTTGTTTTACGAAATAAACAGATCTTGACATATTTCGCATACAACGTCTGTTTGAGCCTGTTCAAGTTGATTTGGGTTCATATCGATGAGGCCTATGTACACATCCGTTTTGAATCCATTCTGAGCAATTTTATTTTTAGGACCTCCTGGACCCATTTTGGTCCCTAGATCCAATTCTGGATCAAGGAGGGATGATAGTTTTAGAGGGTTTTGTTGGAAACCTGTTGAGATTTGAACCTAGGTTAGCCTAAGAAGAGAAATAGAAACAATAATCCAACAAATGGTTATGTTGCCGGCTGGAACTTTAGAGGATTGAGTGGACGAGATCCGTGGAAGAAACACATGGAGAATGAAAGTATAGAAGGAAATGTTCAGGCCATGGAATCCAACGAAGGTGGAGATTGAAATATGGTTGAACACAAAGGAACTTGAGTTTGTGTATAAGGATAACATAAACCCTAAGTTAACACTACACAAATATCTTGACAAATATGTGTTTAGTGACTTGTATGAGCTATTTTTCTATTATTTCCCGCATTTGTTGAAGGAGTAGCTATTGAGGTTAAAATAAAACCAACCTACAAATCAAATCAGACAATTGGAGTGGAATCCTATGGAGATCGCATAGTTACAATGAGTTAAAAACAAATTTATGTGCACAGTAGATTCCTTGTTAGACAATATTGTTGCAGGGTTTATCACCAAATTTGGAGTAGATACTGTGAAGTCTTACAACACAGCAAAGTAAGATTTTCCAAAAGGACCCAGACATAGGTACATCAGATCATTGTATACTTCAATCAAGATTTTATTGTATAACAATGGTGTGATGACCATGGAATCTGTTGGTGTATAAATATGTTCAATATATATCTTACACTCATTTAAATCTCAATTCAGGATTCAGAATCAAAAGAGTTGTTGCACTATATATGCCAAGAACATGTAACCTACCTAAGTCTATTGCATATAGAAAATAATTAATAACATAAAAACTATGTTTCTAATATTTCTAAATACTTCAAATATCTTTGAACTTAGAAGAGAAAACTGATAATGAAACTTAAACAAACAACCAATCAAAGAGATGGTGTCCTAAAGAAACAAGTCTGTTCATTTCAGGCTCATGAATTAGAGGGATGAAATTAAGAAGCTTGTCTCCTATAGAAATCAAAACAGTAACTAGCAATCAATTCCAATTACTCTTGAAATAAAAACCAACTCCAGCTTCTTGTTATTCAATCAAACTAGCACAAGGAGTATCCAGTATAACTGAGAGACTTTATTATAGAGCATGAAGATGAGATATAAAGTCTTCTGATTCCTTGATACACTAAATTTACTGCAATCATAAACTCAAGATATCAATCCATGCTTCAAATAATTAAATAGCCATATTCAAAATCTAAGAATGAAATGTCTATTTGATCTAACACCTACTTATTCACACAAATCCAAAAATGATTAACTCAATGCTAAAACTCTAAAAATAAATTAAAGACCAATCACACACACACACACACTACTATAAAATATCCACACAAACACATCGAACGCATACAAGGAGGTTTACCTTAGTTGGGGTGGTGAGCCCTTGCCGAACCAACAAGGAACCTCTTAATAAAGTAACAAACTAAAGCTTTTCACTCACATTCAAGAATTGACATAAAATATCTTCTGCATTAATTCAACTGGTAAATTGGATCAACAGTATTTTACTTCATACATACAAATGATAGGTATCGTCTGGTTCTAACAGTATACTTTGTTACATTCTCTATTATCACTCACTATTATCTATACAACATTCCTTATATAAGGTAAGCTGATACTATCAATATCTATGGATAAGCATTAAACAATTTTGAGAAATTTTACAATTTAAGATTTACATTGAATTTTTAGGAATCAACTCCATCCTCATGACACGAATTGCATGAGCGATGGAGTCTCTTGCAACTTGAAAACTGATTTGGGTGCTTCTATTCAATTTTCTTCTCGAAATATTCACCATCATTCTGGTCCAACTAGTGCATTTTGGAAATAGAGGTTCTGGTACCAGATTGCACACAATCGCGAGTCTAGTACCAGAATGGATGCAAAGCAGGTAGTACCGGAATAGTGCACAACTTAGTACCGGAATGGATTTGGTACCGGATTGCACGGTGTCTATTAGTGTCGGATAGACTGCTCATGAATCAAACCATTAGGACTATACAAAATAAAACACATTAATCGAATTAATTTAAGAAAGTTAAACAAACATGTTTTAAATCATCAATTACCTCTTGTGAACATGAACACAGCTATTAGGTATGTGTTTTGGGAGGGAATAGTCCAGTATAGGCTTATATCATAGGAAAAAAGGGCTTAGATGCATGGTAAGATAGGGCATTATCTATGTCAAAATAGGGACTCAACATTTCCCCCATGTTGAAGGTGTTGCATGTCCTCATGCAATGTTATCAAAAACTGATACACAAAAGCTTTCTGCACAATTGGACCCTTCTCTGTTATTCCTCAGATTGCAGGATGTTAAAACCAGAAGTTTCACTCTTCAATTCCTTTTTGATCACCCTAGTGTAATTGATCAATCATAATACCTTGTTAAGTTTGGCAGAGACCTCTACATGTTGTTCCTTCAATTCTACATTCTCTGCCTTGATATGCATGTCCAATATTTTGTATTCTTCAACTTCTTTCTTCAATCTCTCAATCTCTGTTAACAATTTTTGTTTGTTCAGGGAATTGTCTGGGCTAGGTGTGAGTGTTTCCTTAGCTACCATTTCTTGAGATTCTTTTTCTTTCCTCAAACTTCTGAAAGTCTTTAATATCATTTTTCATCTGCTCAGGGACTTGTCTGGGATAGGTGTGAGTGCTTCCTGAGTTACCACCTCTCGAGCTTCTTTTTATTTCCTCAAATCCCTCAAAGTCTCTGTTACCAACCCTTCCATCTCACTTATTGTTACCAACCCTTCTGTTTCTCTTGTGGTGGCTCCACAACCACTTCATTTTTCTGGAGAACTCGGAATATCCATGGACTCTCCTCGAGGAGAAGGTATGTTTGGAGTTGTCACCTACTTGGCCATACTTCTGGTGGTCCTTCATATGGGCAGCAAGACTTTCTTATACTTGCTAATAGGGGTAGGAGTTTCTTCAAACAGTTTCCTTTTCTTAGGTTTGCTGACAGGGGTAGGCCTGGACACCTTTTCTTCTTGTGTCGGCTTGACTTTTATCTTGTGGCCTTGAGTTGTGAATTCTAGGGTTTTCTTCTGCTAGCCAATCTATATTTCTATCCTAGAAGTTTGAGGCATAGGCTATGGAACTTGTGCCTCCTTCTCTTCTAGTTTCTTTTTATTTTTTCTTGTCACCTTAGTGATTCCCTTCAATTCACCAATCGGTTTTTGGAAAGGCCGAGTAGCTTCAGGAATACTTTTCAATTCTTTAGGGGATTTTGGAGGGGATTTTACAATTGCCTCATGTAAGATCTCCTATTGATTTGTATCCTCCTTTCGTTTCTTACTCTGTGATAGTTGGTGTTTAGGGCGTAGGACTGAGCTAGACGCTTTAGTTTGTACATACTTTTTCTTGCTTTGTAAGTTGAGGTCAGGGGTCTTCTCTATTTGTATGGTTGGTTCTAATGACATCTCCATGATTGTTTCAGGAACACTATCTGATTGACCTCCTAGATCTGAGTCTTATTTTCGTCTTTTACTCTTTTGAACCGAGGTAGGGATTACTTTCTGGGATTGGGTTGCTGTCTTCTTCCTCGATATAGTAGGTTCCCTTATGAAATACTTTTCTGTCACTAATTTCTCAATGGGCTGAGATGATATGGGCATAACAATTCCTTCTTTACCTCCTTATGTCACCTTTCTGTCTTTCTTTGCCTTTCTGATTGAACCCTCACTGAGTGTCCCTGCCTCCTGTGTCTCAACAGATTTGGATTTTTCTTGAACAAAACTTTGTTGGAGTAATTGCTTCCAACTACCACCTTGTATTTTTAAAGCATGAACAACCAAAATTTTGATTAAACCATGAGGATGAAGGCTAGTTTTAGGTTTCTTGGAAACTGACCTCACCCCTCTAGCCATTTTATTTAAACTCATCCATAGAAAGTGGGGAAAATTAATTTGTGGTCCTCCCTCGAAATGTGATAAAAGATTTAAATGACAAATGAAGGTCACTGCATACCTTCTCTCGCATGTGAGGAATTTCTGCAGAGTTATGAGAATCATCCAATATTCCTCTTTGATGTAGCTTCAAGGGATGCCCTTGGTCCAATCAAGGTCTTGATGTTCTGATTTGAGGAATTTTTGATAGATATTTTTGTCAACGATCACTCTCTTGAAGTATTTTTCTCCAACCATTGGAAGACCCGTAGCTTTTGATATAGTGGCTTCTGTAATTGTTAAATTCATGTCCTCAAACTGTATGTTTTCTCCATCATATGTCTACACAAAGATGAGAGAAATTACCTCATGATGACCTTTAAACTTCTCCAAGAATGGCACCCATCCTGCCTGTTCATATTTTTTCTTGCAAGCCTGATATTCTTTTGTTTCTCTATATATTTGAAATATGGGCTCATTCCTGTCGACCCCCATGCTAGCTTAAACAATTCTCTCGGGTGGATGAAGTAGGGGCAGAGGGTCGAGGGTTGAGTGATGGATAAATGTAGGCTACGATAGAGTATCGGATGGGAAAAATATGCAAGGGATATGAAGGCACAGGATGTCTGTAGATGGTGTGATAGCAACAATAAATAACGCTCATCTGGATGGTAGAGCCATCCAGAGGAGAATTTATGAATGGAATTATAGATTACAATGGTCACGTCAATAATCATGATGATATGGTGAGGCAGGTCAGATCCACTAATGGTTTACAGATTCATGGGAAACTTGGTGTTGGATGATATTCACGAAAGGATGTGGTTGTTATGATCGTGACTTGTGTATATGAAATCGGCTGGGATCATTACTTGATATGCTGTGATTCATGCTTCATGTCATTTCATATAGGATGACAATGAATCATAAGTTTATGGGGTTTATTTAATGGATAGACAGAGGGAGTATGAGTATGATCCGGTAAAAGACATCATGACATTGCACTCTTGATATTTCATAGGACATTTTTTATTTACGGAAGTGTGGTCAAGGATTTTACAAAGATTCGTGACAAAACAGGGGTATGCCATGATCTGAGAGCAATTAGATGTTCTAAATGCATATTTAGTCTAATTTATTTAAATAACATGAAAAAAATGTTGAATCTGTATGTCCTAGCACTAATAATTGGACAACAACTTGGAAACATGATGAAAGTTATCCGTCACATTCTTACCAGTACTGGAGCGTCTAAGTACTGGATCACCTGTGCACAGAGTTGAAATTAGTACAGGATCATCTGAGTACTGGATTACCTGAGTGCCAATGTTTCTAAATATCGGATCACCTGTGTGTAGAATTTGTAATTATTACTAGAATAGTGTAGGGTCCCTTCTTTTATAACGGATAGGATCTGATACTGGATAAGAAAAATGAGATGATTTGGTGCAGGGGTGTCCCTTGGTACCGGATGAACATAGAGGTGATCATTGGTGCCAGATAAGCACAGAGATGAACATTTTTCCTGGTGCTTAAAAACAATCTTTGACAGTGATTCTGGTGGCAGTGATTTGTAGGAATAACTAGTGTTCTGTGATCAAATTCGACTGAAAAACCATGTAGTTACCAAATTTTGTAGAGGAATGATGCAAGAAATCTCTATAATAGGAGGGTATTCTGTAATGATCAATTATCGAGATGAAAAAACCCCTTTCTTTTGGAACCAAGGTGATCACGCTTTTGCTGGCATTTCCTCTTTTATTACAATAACAATAATAATCCCGACTACTACTTTTCTATGGATTTTTATCGAGCCCAGATTAGTTAATGCCTGTCGGTATTTTCAATTTTACAGAGTCTGAAAAACTTAAAGGAAACTCTCTATACTGTCCCATGGATTTTTATCGAGCCCGGGACAGTTCCTTCTTGCTGGTGTTTTCACTTTTAAGGAGTCTAAAAAAATTAAAGAAAACTCTCTATACTGTCCCGTGGATTTTTATCGAGCCCGGGCTAGTTCTTGCTCATCGGTGTATCTGGTAGTTGTCCTCCTTATTTGTTTATCTACATGGGAACACAACCAATCCTTTTTCTTTTTTCTTTTTCTTTTGTTAGTTATATCAGAAAAATAAAGAAGAACTCCATCTAATGACACACCTATGCACAGAAAATTAATTTATACAATTGAACTTACTATGCTAGGTCAACAGGAGGAGAAACCCTCTTGCTTATCAGTTGCATTTCGGAACTCTGAAGAACATTTTTGACAAAATCCTCCTTTGACAAAGGATTGTGATAAACCTTCAGTCGATGCCCACTTACAATAAGGGAAGTTTGATTTTCATCAATGGTCTTTATCCTTACTGAACCATTGTCATAAACTGTATCAACCTCATAGGGCCCCATCCATCTAGTAGACAATTTACCTTTAAAATTTTTGAATCTGCTATCATATAGGAGGGCCCAATCACTTGGCAGGAAGGACTTCTTTTTAATGTACTTGTCGTGCCATTTGGTCCTTTGCTATTGTATCAGGGTGGTTCTTTATAGATCATCTTCTCTTATCTCATCAAGCTCATTTTATTGTAATAGCCTCTATTTTTGAGCTTTTTTCAGGTCCATCCCTAATTGCATGGAGGTTCTAAAGGTTTTTACCTGAAACCCTATGGGCAGTAGTACCTGTTTCCCATACACCAACTCATAAGGTGTATGGCCTGTTGTATTTCTCCAAGCAGTCCTGTAGGCCCATAAGGCTTCTGGAAACCTATAAGCCCAGTCTTTGTGATGCAGCTGAATAGTCTTAGTGAGGATGGCCTCTATCATTTTGTTGGTCAGTTTCACTTGGCCATTGGCTTGGGGGTGATAGGGAGAATACTTTCTGTGTTATATATTGTATTGTTCATTAAGATCCTTGACCAAATTTGAGGTGAATTGTGTCCCTTGGTCAGTGACTATTTGCCGAGGTACCCCAAAACGAGTGAATATTTCCTCAAAGAGAATGTCTACAACAGATTTTTCATTGGCTAAATACAAAGCCTTGGCTCTACCCATTTTGTTACATAGTCTGTGAAAACTAATATGTACTTTTTTCTGCGGGACATGGGATTGATAGGTCCTACAAAATCTAAGGCCCATTTTTCAAAGGGTTCGATCACTACTTGGGCTTGGAGTGGCATTTTGTCAACTACTGTAGGTTTTCCCATTATTTGGCAATCATCACAATTGGCCACATATTTCTTTGCATCCTTGAAGATGGTTGGCCAATAATAGCCAGGCTGTAGAATCTTGTAAGCTATCCTTTTGTCAGCAAAATGGCCTCCACATGGGCCATCATGGCAGGCTCTGAAGATATCCTACATTTTGTCTTCCCGAACACATCTTCTGATTACCAAATCAGGTCCAGTTCGGTATAGGGTATCCTCATGCCACATATAGTTGGCACTTAGCTGAATAATTCTTTTTTTTTTCTCTAGATGTCATACTTTGAGGAAGCTTCCTGGTTACCAAATAGTTACCTATGTCTACATACCAAGGGGTTTAAGTAGAAATGGAAAATAAATTCTCATCCGGAAAATCATCATCTACTGGAGTACTGTCACCTATATGAATAAGTCTAGACAAAAAATCAACAACCAAGTTGTCTCTTCTAGGGATATCTATGATAGTGATATTGAATTCTTATAGTAACAGCAACCATCTAGTCACTTTAGCATTTGTAACAGGTTTGTTCATTAGAAATCTGATAGTTGAGTGGTCAGTGCGCACAAAAACTTTGTATCATGTTATATAGTGTCTAAACTTGTTGATGGCATGTTCTACTGATAAAAATTATTTTTCTGTGACAATATAGATTTCTTCAGCAGGTGAGAGGTTCTTTCTAACAAAGTATATAGCATAAGGAAACTGCCCTTCCCTTTGTCCTAAGACAGCTCCCAAAGCGGTATCTGAGGCATATGTGCAAATATGGAAAGGAAGAGACCAGTTTGGACCTCTCAAAGTAGCGACACTTGAAAGTTTTTTTTTTAAGATTTCAAAGGAGATTTGGCATTGCTCATCCCAACATAATTCAACATATTTTGTTAGCAGTTTGAAAAGCGGGGCAGCTAGGTTTGTAAAATTTTGAATAAACCTCGTATAGTATCCAACATGCCATAAGAAAATTATAATTTTCTTTGTGAGCTAGGGATCTTGATTTGGGAAATAATGTCGATCTTGGCAGGGTCCACTCTTGTTCCTGTACCGGAGATGTGGTGACCTAGAACAATTCCTTCAGTGAGCAACATTCTTGATTTTTCATGACTGAGTAAGAGGTTGGTCTCTTTACACCTAACCAATGCCTTCTCCAAATTATCCAATGCCTATTGGAAATCATCCCCATATACCATGAAATCATCCATGTAGACTTCCACACAATCGTTGGTTAAATTGAAGAAAATATCCAAGACATCCCTTTGAAAGGTAGCAGGGGCATTACATAACCCAAAGGGGAGAACCCTATATTCATAGGTTCCCCAAGGACGGGTGAATGTGGTCTTATCCTGATCTTCTGGTGAAATTTGTATTTGGTTGTAATCACTAAACCCATCCAGGAAACAAAAATACCTCTTCCCAGACAAAGTGTCTAAGACCTAATCTATGAAAGGCAAAGGGAAGCAATCCCTATAGGTGGCTTTGTTTAATTCTCGAAAGTCCACAAAAATCCTCCATTTTCCATTTTTCTTTGGTACAATAACTAATGGGGAGACCCACTTGCTATTTGATATAGGGTAAATGAAATTGGCTTGTAGGAGTTTTTGGAGTTCTTCTTTTACTATATCTTTCAAGGCTGGATCCATTCTTCTTTGGGGCTGCCTGACAGGTCTGATCTGATCGTTAGTGTAAATATGATGCATACAGGTGTCTGGGTGGATCCCTTTCATGTCAGAGTAATCCCATGCAAATGCATCCGATTTCCCTTGAATCATTTGTATCAACTTTTGTTGCTGATCTATTTCTAGGATAACATTGATATATAAGGACTTTCCAGGACTAATTTCAACAACATGAATAGCTAATTCTTTCCCTTCCTATACTTGTGAAACAATGGCTTTTTTAGAAGCGGAAGGGTGACAAATTTCTTGAAATTCATGGCTAAAGATGTGTGTTTAGTTAGGGAAAGATTGAGGATAGTCAATGCATGCCGAAGTAGCGAAGAATAGAATTAGAATTTGTTCTTCAGAGTGCTCTTGTACTCCTTTTACTTGTTCAAGTGTCAACAAGGGTTGAGTACAGTCCTCCTCCCCATAGGGATTCTCCAACTAGAGAGGAACTTCAGTGGCTAGTTGGGCGGGGGGGAAAAGGATAAGTTTCTGACTTTGAGTGCCATTGGAAATTGTCATTTCTCCAGATAGACAACAGATGAATGCATCAGCAGTGGCCAACCAAGGTCGGTCGATTACCACTGGGTGTCCTGATTTGGGGGATTTGGGATGGTTTACTAAGAAATCCACAGGGTATTCCCAAAAGGCCAATGTCACTGTTAAATAATCTAAACTTCCTGCTGGGGTGATCACTGATTTATCTACAAGCTCCAACAAAGTTTTTGTTGGTCTTAGGTGATCTAGTTGCAGTGTTTTCATAGTGTTTACTGACATCACATTTATTGCTGCCCCTAGATCAATCAATGTGTTAGGTAAGGAAACACCATTGATTTCTATGGTTACCACCAGGTTCCCTGGATCACTATACTTATATGGAATTTCTATTATAAATTCGGATAATTGAACTACCACCCGTATGACAGGCAGTTCCTTCCTCTTTCTTCCTGGCTTTTTAATGCAAAGGTCCCTTACAATTTTATCATAGATAGGTATGTCTTTAATGGGCTGTAGTAGTGGGATATTTACACATATGTTCCAGAGTTTAGTCTCTAGATTATGTTCTAGAGGTTCCTCAGTTTTCTTTACAAGCAACCTTTTTGGGTAAGGAGGATTCATTTTATGAGGTGTTTCTACTACAAGGGTGTTGGGAGAAAGAATTTCTTGTTGCATTGGAGTGTTTCTTTCTTCGTTCAATGGATTATTCATATGTTCTTCTCTTTGGACATCTATTTTTTCTTCTTGATTTGTGTGATTATGTACTTGTTCTTCTTGGATGACCATAGTGGGATTTATTTTGTTTACAACCCTTCCTGATCTTAATTCAATTCCATTAAATGGAGTTGGCATTATTACATATGTAGGGAAGGTTTGTACTTCAACGTTTTGTATAGGCTATGTCGGCCTGTTATTTGGGTTAGGGATAGGTTGTGCAGGAATAGGGGTAGGCCGAGGAGGGTTTTGGATGGGTGCAAATTGCAATGGTTTTTGCATATTTGGGTTCATGGGTAGTGTGATTTGTTGTTGTAATTGTGGGGTGATGCAAAGAGGTCCAACCTATCACCCCACAGGGTCTCTTTACCTTACCTCCTGCTCATAGGATCATTCTCAAAATCCCCTCTGCTGAGCTGAAGCGACTCTTTAGATCCCCTGAGTGGAATCACTGTGCAATACTCGTTCCACAGGCCCTTATTTCCACCGCCTCAGCCTTCTGCACTATACCGAGGTTATCCCCGACTCAAGTATCGGGGTTCGGGGTTTTGTGGTTCCCGCTGTCGAGAGTCACAGTTCTCTCGAATCCCGATTTGCGATGAGATCCTTTCACACGCGAGCCCTCCT
>JASDQU010946576.1:0-16520 GCA_032191745.1 Picea mariana | reverse complement strand
TTAATTTTATCCCAGTGCTTCATGCACCTGGTCCATTGTTCTTAGATCTCTCGATATGGGTCCTGAGACATATTAGCTCAGTACTTTGTGGATCACTTCATGCGATTAAGACTACTTTTGCCTACCATCCTAATGTCATGTTTTATCTTATCTCGGCCTTGCTGGACTGCTTCGATGTACTTGAGTCTCTCTACCACTTATTGCGCCCTTTCATACCATCGCTCCATCTCATTGCATGTCGCGAGGGCCATGAGAGTGTCCTCCTGGAACTCATCTATGTTCTCGATTAACAGGTTTCTTTCCTTCTTGAACTCATTGTAAACTCCTGTGAACTCACTTCTCAGATACACAATGGACTGCGTGGTGCATTTATAGTATTTGGCAAGATGGCGCAAGTACTTGAGCTCTTTTAGGGTGGAGGCTAGTTCCTTTTCGTTCCTCCTAGCTCTATCCAAGGTGGCATCGGAGAGGGCCCTTCCTATGTTGACCAGTTCAGATGTCCAGGTGTCTGATGTGTTGATCAAGTTCTCCTCTGTGGTAACTAAGATGGAGTGATCCAACGAGATCCTTCTTTTCTTCGTAGTCCTTTGAACAATGGCCTTTCTCTTTTTATCATAGGAGATCGCATACATATCTGCTACCTTGTCTACCATATCTGGTATCTGTTGATCATCCCATGTTAGTTTGTTTCCCAAACTACTGGTGGTGTATATTTGTTCAAGATTGGACTCTCGAACATCCTCGCTATACCTTGCGGGTCCGACTCCTACCTGTCGCTCATCGGGGATTTGAGTGTTGGGAAGAATGGAGGTGTCAGGTATAGACTCATTACTTAATTTCTCATCGGTTGCAGAACTGTTGATTTCCTTCTGTGGGGATGCTTTCTTTGTCTCCTCTAGTTCGGGCTCGTCATTCGGATATGCTTCAGTTTCCGATTCATTGGGTTCTTTTGGGGAAACAATTCTTCCCAGCGAGGGAATGTTGTTTTGGCACTAATGTTTGTCTTTGTGTCCTCGAAGGCTGGGGGTTGGATGAAGGCCTTCTTGGTAGTTGTCTTAATGACATGCACCGATTTGGGGACAAATTCTAATTATCTTGCAACTGCTCGGGAGGAGACCTCTCCTGCTTCTATTTCTTGCGGTTTTGGCACTCTTGGGGATTTCTTGGTGGAGGGTTTCTTTAGAGGAAATGTTCCTGTAATTAAAATAACCTTTAAACTTGTGTACAGAGAAGAGTTGGGTTGAGAACATAAAAAGGAAGCGTAAAACACCACGTGTGGATATATACATGTAATGCTTGCTAAGCTAGTTGTCTAATACTCACTGAACTTTGGACAACTTCTCTAGATCGTTATCCTTGCTCCTCTGGTCATTATGAACTCTTTTTCGTGCAGAATAGGATCATACACAATGACCTCGATAGCATATAACAGGAGATACTTTATCTTTCACATCAACTAGTTAATACAAGTAATAAATGCAATTCAAACAGAAACTATCGTCGGTTCTCCGCAGTTAACTTGTAACTGGCCGACGACGGAGGCGCGGAGGCCAATGCATTGTATTGGAAAATTTTAAACGATTTCTTTTGATTTGCGCATGGATTAGAAACTAATGCGTGATCCGCAATTTTATTAACACCTTAAATGCGTCGTACCTAGTGAATCTGAGGGTTAAAACGTCTTATCGCATCGTGTCTTTCCATCTTGGAGTTCAGGGATCGTCATTTTAAAAAGTAAAATTAATGTGTATTTTATTTCATAACTCCCCGACACCGAAATTGCATCAGGTGTCGGTGGTCGATGACACCGCTCCTCTCCTTGTGTGGCACTTACTTTTTCATTTTTCTTCCAAACCTGAACGGATTGGTCTTCGGCTATACTCCTGTCGAAGCTTAATTGCAAAAAGGAAAGACCTTCGTCTACCGACGCTGATGAAGATCGGTGCTCAGTTATTTTAAACTTCTCAAACGATTTTTGTCGCCTTTAATCTTTACTGATGTCGAACTTCTAAGCGCGTTTGGGAAAGATTTAGTTTGTCAATTCCTTAAGTAGTTGTTAAGTACCCTTTAATGGTTAAGATGATTCTTTGTTGTATGTTCAAGCAAACTTTAGAAAAATCAAATATGAAAAATAAGCACAATTATTAGTGTCATACCGAATGAAAAATAAACAGTGCAAAGGACCAAGTGGTGCCCAAAAGTAGAAAAACATGGACATAGACTTTTAGGGTGTGTTGAGTGCTCAACAAATGGTGATTCACTGGGTGAAATAAGAATCTATGTTCCTCCTTCAAGGCTCAGCTGATACGGAAACTGATGGAGGATCTCAGTAGATCTTGAATCGAAACCTTTTAACCTTTGCATCGGACATCCTTAAATTGATGCTTTTGAGTCTGTCTGTGGGGTTTTAACCTCTTTCCTCCTTTGTTTTCTTTGAACCTGACTCATTGCCCCCCCTTTTAGAAATTTTAGCAAAGTATTCACCATCATGGGGCCTTTAATTACTTCTACCCACCTGCTTCGGTGTCACTCCACTGCCAGCAAGAATCCATAGCCCTGGCAGAGACATTTTCATACCCTTTCCTACTATTCACTTTTTTGATAATATCAATTTCATTTCAGCATGATGCGCTAAGTGAGTAGGAGAGAAGGATGTCTCCTTATTTTCTAGGTGAGAGAGTTAAGGTGGATGCTTCGCTAGCTCCGTTTCTGGGTTTATGTAGTCTTTTATGGATTTCCTTCTTTTCTTTGAGGTCTAACCGAACCACAAAGTAGACATTTTTTACATTTCTCTGAAGTCGTTCATTTTCTCCGGTTGGATAGAGGATTCCTCAAAATAACCGCAATTTTTCCATTGTTTCTAGTGTTTGTGAGTGAGCGATGAGTTAGGAACAGGGTTTGCTACGTTGTGCGACCTTAAGACCAGCCATCGTTTTACCGGACATACCTTCAAAAGAAAAGAAATATAGGAAGAAAAGAAACAACAAAAGACGTACTTGTGCAATCGTGAAGACATTCAACAAAGAATGTAAAACACACACACACACACACACACACACATATATATATATATTATTTTTATTTTTATTTTTATTTTTATTTTTTTTAAACTTACTGGAAGTATTGTTTTAGGGCTTGGCCATTTGTTGGGAGGGCATCAGGTTCTCCCCTCAGACTCTATAATCAATAAGTTTCTGCCCTAATTTTCTCAGCTACCTGGAAAGGTCCAAGCCATAGACTCTGAAACTTAGAATGTTTCCCTTTAGGTTCATTTTCTCTGTCCCACTTTAGGACTAAGTCTCCTACTTCAAAATTCTTTTCTTTAGCCTTATGCTTATCGAACCATCTTTTCACTATCTGTTGGTGAGCTAGGAATTTTGACTTAGCCTTTTCTCTCTCTTCTTCCAGCATGAGAAGAGTGTTAATCCATTGCTACATGGTCGATGAGGGTTCTTCGTTGGAATCTTGGGCCAACTGAAGAGACGGAAGATAGAGTCCATTTGGTAGGATGGATTCTTGCCTGTAGACCAAAAAGTATGGTGAATTTCCTATAGATTCTTTGGGTGTGACCCTATCAGCCCATAGAGAATTATAGAGTAGATTATGCCAATTTATTTGGTTATTTCTAACTATCTTCTTTAATATTCTTACCAGGTTTTTATTTGTTGATTCAGCTACACCATTTACCTGGGGATAGTAATTTGCAGAGTACTTGATTATGATTCCTTTTGTCCAGAGAAAACTCTGTCAATGGGGTGGAAGAAAATTTAGTTGTGTTATCAAAGACCAGAACAGAAAGGACACCGAACCTCATGATCAGTTTATGTTCTATGAATTGAATCACTACCTTCTCGGTTACATGAGTCAGAGGGATCGTCTCTGTCCATTTCGTGAAATACTCGGTGGCAGTGAGAATGTACTTCTGCAGTTTTGAAGAGCTAAGTGTGATTTCTCCTATGATATCCAACCCCCACTGCTCGAAACTTCGAGAGGCAGTAACAGGTTGGAGTGGGACCGCCACTCTTCTCTCCTTTCCAAAGATTATTTGACAAGTCTTATAGTTTATAGTGTAAGTATGAGCGTCTTTGAACAAGGTGGGCCAATAATAGCTAACTCTCGGAATCTTATGAGCGGTAGTGTTTCCTGCAAAATGTCCCCCAGGGGGGCCATCATGGAGTTCTTTCAGTACCTTGTATGATTCTTCTCAATTCGAGACATCTTAATAGTACCCCATCACAATTGCTCTGGAAGAGCACCGAATTTATAAGACGATATTGTGCAGATTTTAACCTCAGGGCTCTCCTTTCTCTAGGGTTGAGGTTTTCGAGACAAGTTCCCTGATGTAGAAGATAAGTTATATATTTATACCAGGATTCTTGTCCTAGGGAGATTTATGCTACTTCACCACACCATAGTGCCATTTCGTTATCCCATATGAGATCTTCATTTACTTGATCCTGGGCTTCGACTGCAAGCTTGCACAAACCTTGTCCTTTTACTAGTTTTGCAAGTTTTATATCTAGATCAAATTCCTAGACTACCATCATCTAGTTCCCCCTTCTTTCCCCCATTTCCTATTGGGTGAACAAGGATCGGACTACAGGGTGCGACACAATTACTTTAGTGTGATTCTTGAGGATGTAAGACCTGAAATGTTTTACTACCTTATAAACTGTGTAGGCCTGTTTGTCTACAGCAGGATAATTGAGCTCATCTCCTTGAAGATTAGTACTCATAAATTACATTGGGGCTTTGTTGTGGCCATCATCCTATTGAGTCAAGACTGCAGCTAGCGATTGATAGGAGGTGAAAATATAAAGGAAAAAGTTTCTATTGAAATCAGGACTTCGCAACACCAGGGCCCGGGAAATGGAAGCCTTGATATTGTTGAAGACGTCTTTTAATTCATCATCCCACTTAAATTCAGCATCTTTTTGAATCATCTTTTTAAGGTTTTTATGATTTCTATGAAGTCGGGAGTGAACTTCCTCACAAAATTGATTTTCCCGAAAAAGGATTGCATAGATTTCTTGTTATGGGGTAAGGGAAGTTGAGATATGGCTTTAATCCTTTCTGGGTCTATGTGAATCCCTGCTTGAGATATAATGTGACCTAACAACTTACCTTCCTCGACACCAAATATATTTTTCTTAGGGTTTAAGGATATACCGTATTTTCTACACCTCTCGAAAATCTGAGTTAAGTGTTGGATGTGCTCTTCTTTGTTCTTTGAATACACTGTTACGTCATCTAGATACACTATCACACAATTATTGATTAGTCCTTGGAAAGCTATGTCCATGGCTCTTTGGAAGGTTTCTCCTGTGTTAATTAACCCGAAAGGCATGCGCTTATAAGCGAAGATTCCCCATTTGGTTCGGAAAGTGGTTTTTAAATGATCTTCCTCTGAAACAAGAACTTGGTTATAACCTGAGAAACTGTCTAGTAGAGAGAAGATCTCCGAGCTAGACATGGTCTGTAGGATTTGTTCCATCAGCAGGACTGGATAATTGTCCTTTTCTGAAGCCCTATTGAGGTTCCTAAAATCTACACATAGGTGGGTCTCCCCTGAATTTTTTCTCACTGGAACAAGGTTTGCTACCCAAAAGGAATGCCTAACCTAAAAAATGATCTTGGCATTTGTTGTGCTGCTTATATGTTTAGTATAATGCACTCATTAATTATCAATCTGGGATTTGTAATCAATAGAGTTACAAGACACCAGTAAGAAAGGTAATTTCTAATGTCACGAGTATAGAATTAAACTAGATTATGCATGCTGGAAACAAATCAAAATAGCAAACTGCAATGCACTTTGGTTGTCTTTCACAGAGAGGCTATCCACTCCATTATGGCACATGCAAGTATGAGATGGAGTTGGTTTGACAGATCAACTCTGTTATCTGACCTAGAAAACTAACTATGCAAACCACACTTCTGAAAGGGAAATCACACATCAATCATCAAGACATAGCTTGTGTAGTTCAATAGTCAATATACTGAGTATGTTGTGGTTCACAATGTGTTGTTGTGGACTTCACTAGTTCTCCTTCAAATATTTCTGACCATTTCTACCAACATTCATGTCTAAAAACCAAATTCATAAAAACAGAGCATATGCGAAAACATAGAAGGTAAAGATCTCTAAACGATTATATAATGGAAATCCTAGTCTAAGTTGTATTGCTATCATCTAACAGAGTTAAAGCTTCAGCTGATTTAATGTTTCCACTACTGAAAACAAATGCTAATGCTAATCTACGAAGATGCTAACCTTTGTTGGGCGGTGGGCCCTTGCCACTTCAACAAGTCATCTATTGAAGTCTACAGGAGGCTTGTCTTCAACCCACACATTACTCTCACTCAAATCTCAAAACATAACATCAAACTTTTGTTAACAACTCAACTCATATTCAATAATAGACAATCAAGACATGGAGATAAATGGCGTTCTTCTATTAGTCTTCACTCAGAATATGTCCTACAATATCATATGTTGTTTCACATGCTGGTAATATGCTAACTCTCCTACACTTCCACCATCCTTTCCACGGCTATTTAACAGTCTTAGTCGTGAAACACAAGGAGGTGAAATGATTTGCAAATCAGTCAAATGTTTAAATTTAATTATTCGGTTACATCTTTTAGCTTCATCCTCATGACATGAAGTGCATGAGGATGAGGTAATCAACAAATCTATTCTAACATAGCCTGGCTAAAGCAAATAAACATCCACCAATTATCTTGGGCGATCTGGAGCTAAACTTGGTACATTTGGTTCTCTATATTGGTACCGGATCATGACAGGTAGATTGTACCAGATCACAACAGTGTGCAAATGGTGGTACCAGATCATGACAGTCCACGACCGTTGGTATCAAATCACAACAGATGATATTTTAGTATCGGATGTGTTTGGTACTGGATTTGGACAATGGAAGTCTTGGTGCAAAAGTATCAGATAGTTGAGCTGGTATAGGAAGGCTGGATATCTAGAGGTTAAAAGATTATACATGACAAATTGAAGCATTAGTACATGAAATATTTAATTCCTTAACTTTATAATCCACAAAAGGCATGAATTAACCATACTTTACCTTATGACCTTATCACTGGCTTATGGTAGCATTCTTGTCATTCACCCAAGCTTTAGGTAGGCCAAAAAGGTATAGATGAAGAGTATAATAGGGTAATGGGGATGTCAATTTCGGGTCTCAACAACATCTAAAAGCTTCTTTAATTCCTGATACATAAGAGGTTCCAGGGATGGGTGATACTTTCGGAGCTTTTGTTGGAAAGGTTTTGCTTCCGGTTTTAAATGGATGGTGTGTTGAATGATGCAGGTATCATATGTTTTCAAATCCCTATAGGACCACGCAAAGACATCTTGTTATTGTCTGAATAATTTGAGGTAAGCTTTCCTCTCTTCCTTAGATATAGTCTTGCCCAGATTCACATTCTTTGGACTCTCTGGGGTTCCAAGATTTATAGTTTCATGCAGGGGACAAGAGCTGCCAGTCTTTGCATTTTTGGGTCCCTTAAATCGCTCTTTCAGATCAAATAGATTTTTTATATTAGCTATCCCTTTCAGGATCGTGTGACCCTTTTATTTATCCATAGGTCGTCTCGTCTGAGATCAGTTTCTGTGGACAATTCTTAGAATTCTTCATCGTCAATAGCAAGGTCTTTGAAATTGTCTTGGTTAGTCAAGAAGCTTATGATTTCTTTGTCTCCTTCGAAGAATTTCCAATTGGAAATTTTATTAGGTACCGATGGTTTGTAGAGCAGTTCCACAGTGAATCAAGAGGCTTCATAATCTTCTAAAGGTGACATCCTGGAAGCGGTTGTGTCCAAGGAGTCAACAAGAATATTCTTTGTTATGGGGATCATAGTGATATTAAAAGCCTCAAAGTGCTCTATTAACCTATACACCTCCTACTGATAGTTCTTTAGATGAGGAGAGTTGCAATGTATAGTATTTCTTACTTGTCTAACAATAATTTCAAAGTCCCTGAAAACTTTCAATTCTTTGATATCCAAATCTATGGCTTTCCTAAACCTTGTACCAGAGCTTCATATTCGGCATTGTTGCTGGTACATTCGAATTCTAGCCTACAGGACAAGAAATGGCATTTACCAATAGGATCGATGAGGATGCATCCTGCTCCAGACCCTTCCTGAGATTTAGATCCATCAAAATAGAGGGTCCAAATTTGTGAACGGGAATCATTATTTTTGTTTCCCTTATTAGTTTCTTGCTCCCTGGCCTCTTGTTTCGCAAGATCTAGTGATGCGTTTTGGCAGAAAAGGGTGTATCTTGTCGGTATCGGTGATTTATCTTGCAAAATCAATTCAAATTTTTGGGTAAGAGGAACATTGGATAGGAGGGGGAGCGAAATTTCTGAAGTAGGATTCGCAGGAATAATTGCCTAGTATGGGGAAATCTGTGGACGAGGGCTCATTAGGGGTTTCTAATTCAGTGACCATATGTTTTATATATCTCTCCATGTCAATTTTGATCATGTTCTTGTATCCCTTCAGTGGTATCCAGAGGTGTGCCCAGTCCGTACTGAAGTATCCATTTATCTTTTCAGACCAATATCGACTCAGTAATAGCCCATATGCCTCTGGGATATCTACTATGATAATGTCGATCACTTGCAAAAACGTGGGGTGCATCGATATTCTGATCATCACGTCTTTGAGTTCTCCTATGACCTTGACCTGGGTCCTGTCCAGTTGTATGACATGTTTATCACTCTTGAGAGGAACGACATTCAATTTCTTGCAAATAAATAAGGACATGACGTTGGAGGATGCTTCAGAATCTACTAGATAGTTGTGAAGGTTCCTATTGAAGATTTCAAATGTTAGGAGGAATGGGGGAACAAAAGGTTTTTCCTTTCTATCTCCTGAACATGTATTGACAGTTGGTTTTCCCACCAGATCTGTGTGAGTCAAACTTCTTTCTGGGAAATTGCCCATCGTTGGGTTTTACGCAGAGTTCAAGGCCTCTAACAGAAAGTATTTCTACTGAGGGAGCTTGCGTATATCCATAACTGAAATATTGGCCTTTAGCTTCTTCAAATCTTCAAACATGTTGTAATCTAGTTTGGGATATTCCTGGGTATGGATGCTTATAGGATTTTTACTGAGACTGAAAGATGTCTTCGGGTGGTTAGGATTTAAATTACTTTGCGAGGCTTGGGTGGCGTCGGTATCTTTCAAGCTGGGTGGGCCCTTACTATGTGTCTGTATCACCAAAACTTCCACGGGTTGGTTGTGAGACTCAAACAAATCATTGGAAGGCATGATCAAGTTGGGATCCCATATCATCATGGTTGTATCTCGTGGTGGGTCAACTTCTTCCTGGTCAGAAATATTCATAATCGAATTGCTTGGTTGTTTGCTCAAGGAGACTTCATCTAGAAACCAATTGGCCATCAAATTCATGGCATGTAACCATTGAGGGTAGTCTCTTTCAGAGTGGTTTTCCTGATGATAAGTACAGAAACAATCAAACGCGACATTCCCTAGATCGACATTTAAGTTAGAGGGGGAAGGTTCAATTGCTTTGAAAGGCGGGTTTCTTTTAAAGAAAGGCTTATAGGGCCTTTGGCCTTGGTTTCCCTCCCCTGCATTTCTCTTCATGTCTATGATTTTGTTTGATAATTTATTAACCATGCATTATAGATCTTCTATATCACCATTACCTTTGTTGGGAGTCTGTTCAACCAGTTTTAACGGAGGTCTAGTCAGAAGGAGTCCTCTCCTGGGAGGGGGTTGGCTTTATTTTTTCATTAAGGAGACCTGACCCTATTTACATCCTTTCATCTGGAATTTTATTGTCTTGGCCTCCTCAAAATTGTCTACCAGGGTTTGCTTAGAGGCTCTTTTTACAAACATAGAAATTGAAGGTGGGAGCGCGTTGGCATAAAACTCGATTTGAAACTCTTGAGTTGGTTTTGCTGTAGGCTGGAATTTGTTTAAGATGTTCATGAATCTCTAATTGAAATATTTGACCCTCTCTTTCAGACTCATGGTGGCTATGAAAAACTCATCCATCAAGCCTTCCGTAGTAGTCTCCTCTGCAAATTTATCTAGAAAATATTTCTGGAACTTAGTCCAACTGGTTATCAATCCTATTGGAAAATTGAAATACCACATGGAAGCTGAATTTTCAAACATGTAGGGGAAGAGTTTGTAGACTATGTATTCATGTTGAAAATTCATAAGTCTGATCACGAGTATGAACTTCTTGATATGATTTTCAAGTAATCTTGAAATTTTGAGGTCGTACTTAGGAAGCAGTTTCTCTAGATGACGGGGAAGATTATGTACTCGTCCAGGGACGGCCAAAGACACTTAGGCCAACCAGGGTTGATTGTTCTGAAGAGGGATTTCTCTTTCTTCCTCATTATTATTATTACCCTCCATATCTTAGGAATCTGATTCGAACTCTTCTTCTTCTGAAAAGTCGTTTGGTTCGGAGACGTCAGTGGCTGGCGTTTCGGGTATCAGATTGAGAGGTTCTTGGATTTTGGTAATTGCGAAATCTATTAAGTTGTCTACGAAGTGTACAAAAACCTCATCAAGAGTGTTAACCACTAGTATTCTTTGTTGTTTTCATCGAGGGAGGATGGGAGCTAAGGACAATGCATGGATCTGTCGGGTGTAGAATCTAGTGATTCTCCTTAATTGATTCACTTCCTCGTGAGGAAGGGCGTAAGGTATTTCAGGGTGAAAAGGTTCTTCCTTGAGCTGGGGTGAGTTATCTGTTTCAGAAATACTCAACGTGTGTGGGTTGTCTTGTGAAGGACTAGCCATGCATGTGGGTTGTTACGAATCTATAGGTTGTTTGAAATGATAGATAAAATATATATTCAGCCATTCATTCTCAAGCCCTCCTTCTAGCACCAATTTTGTTGATGGGTCCTAAATACCTTGGCTAAACAATAGGAACCAAACCTGCCACCGAGGCCCAATTAGACTCTGCAGTGTTTAAAATGGAATGGTTCTCTAGATCTTGCGATGCGGCCAATTTATCGATGGGCTTTGTGTTTTCTTGTGAAGGCTCTTCCTTCAGTTAGGACTTTTTTCTTCTGTATTTTCTCTTGGGTTGGGCTGATATGAGAGATGCAAGCTAGTATAAACCAACTTGACAAACAATAGGATTATGTTTTAACTACTGGGTAAGACGTTAATCTTGGGATAACCCACCGCTCAACATGAAGACAATTACTCTATACCACAGGCCTAGTACTAATACATTAACCATGTGAGCATCCAATTACTGTCTGAGAAACTAACTATCAGAAAGAAAGCACATATGTAATAAGATAATGGAAAGAAAAATAATTTAGTTACCATAACCATGCATCACATAATCACACAATGATTTATCTTCATAATTAAAGAAAAGAACATCAAGACATTGCACCAGATAACTTGACAACAGAATTAATTTCTCTTACTCATTACTGCATCGTTCATGAAACCAGATAGGAAGTAGTTATTCTCCAAGTACAATCACATGCATCCGATTAAAATATCTTGTCTTTGGTCCAGAAGGACTTCTCAATTCATAGCAGTCTCAAAATAATTCTTAACAACCAAAAAGAAAGAGTTCTTACAACAACCATCGACCCTTCCTAATTGGTCGGTGTCTTTATTTATAACATAAATTTTTAACTGAAACAAACAGCTAAGTGCATATTAAACAAAAGAAAAATCTCCATGTGGCATTATCTTCTAACAGCTTCTTTAATAGTCATCCCGAGATCCTTCTTGGAAAGGGTGACTTTTCTCATATTCAATCCAGCTGACAAACAGTTATTCATAAGTTTGGGCCCATGGAAATATGTGTTGTTCCATCAGGGCCACATATATTCCCCTGATGTCCACTGCATGTGCTCGGTATTTTACTAAACTAGATTTCATTTGTTGTAGCATGGTTCGGGCTCTGATCGGATGTTCTGCAAATTGTTGCACTTGTCCTGGCCTCGCATCCGTTATCTTTGTGAACTCTTTGGTCCACAACGCATCTTGTTCGGCATGCATCTTGACCATGTCGCTTAGGTCAATGAAATTATTGGGGGTGTCGAACTCGGGGAGCCTGGCATCTTTCAATATTTTGTTAATTTTATCCTAATGCTTCCTGCACCTGGTCCATTGTTCTTGTATCTCTCAATATGGGTCCTAAGACATCTTATCTTAGTACTCGAAGGATCGCTTCATGTGATTAAGACTACTTTTGCCTACCATCTGAATGTTGTGTTTTTCCTTATCTCGGCCTTGCTGGACTGCTTCGATGTACTCGACTCTCTCTACCTTTTGTTGCACCCTTTCATACCATTGCTCCATCTCCTTGCATGTTGCGAGGGCCATGAGAGTGTCCTAGTGGAACTCAACTATGTTCTCGATTAACAGGTGTTTTTCCTTCTTGAACTCATTGTAAACTCCTGCGAAATCACCTCTCAGATACAGAGCAGTCTATGTGGCGCATTTATAGTATTTGACAAGATGGTGCAAGTGCTCGAGTGATTTTAGGGTGGTGGCTAGTTCCTTTTCATCCCTCCTAGCTCTATCCAAGGTGGCATCTGAGAGGGTGCTTCCTATGCCGACTAGTTCAGATGTCCGGGCATTTGCTGTGTTGATCAAGTTCTCCTCTATGGTAACTAAGATGGAGTGATCCAACGAGATCCTTCTTTTCTTTGTAGTCCTTTGAACAATAGCCTTTCTCTTTTGATCGTACGTTATTGCATAGATATCTGCTACCTCTTCTACTGGATTTGGTATCTGTTGATCGCCCCATGTTAGTTTGTTTCCCAAACTACCAGTGGTGTATATTTGTTCAAGATGGACTCTCGAACTTCCTCGTTGTACCTTACGGGTCCAACTCCTACTTGTCGCTCGTCAGGGATTTGAGTTTTGGGAAGAATGGAGGTGTTGTCTATAGATTCGTTACTTACTTGCTCATCATCTATAGAACTGTTGATTTCCTTCTACAGGGATCCTTTCTTTTTCTCCTCTGGTTCGGGCTCGTCATTCGGATCTGCTTCAGTTTCCGATTCATTGGGTTCTTTTGTGTCGAGGTCGCTTTCGGATTCTGTTTCCTTTTGCGAGACCTCCTTGTCTTGAACTTTAGACTCATGGGAAGAAACTTTCTCGGGACCTTTTTCCTCTTGGACACGCATCGGGGAGTCGTGAGACGGTTCCGGGCTTTCATCGTCGCTATATATATGTGTAAGTTTTCTAAGGGGATTAGGTGCTCGTGTTTCTATTGACATCCGGCCTGCCTCTGTTTGATTTGTCCTGTCCATAGGGGAATTGAAGGGTGATGTTTTCGATCCAGTGTTGCCTAACCCTTCGATGTTCTCGAGGTTTGTGGACTCGGGGCCGCTTGAATCCATCGGGATTCATTCTTGGGTGTTGGTTGGAAGCGCAGGTGTTATGATAAGGTATGGATCATCCTACATCCATTTCATTAGTAGCTGAACTTGCTGGTACAAAAGTTCACCCATCCCCTGTGTAGCTTGAACTTCAGGGAAACCCCTAATTTGTACCGGGGATTCCTGATAAATTGTCGTTGCCTGGATGCCCTCTTCGGGATCACCTATTTCTTCACCCGATTCAGATGCTGAAATTCCTTCCTGGGTCCTAAGAATTTCTTGAGATTTCTGCTCCAAAGATGTTGCTTTCTCTTCCCAACTCATAGCTTTGAACCTGTTCATTCGAGGATCAGCCCTCCTTGACGCCACTTCATCCCAATCTTGAGCATTTTTGGTGACAATTTCATCTTCAAACCGATCATGGGCATAAGGCCAACTAGATGATACATGTGATGAATGTTATAGGACCAGGCCCTTGGGATCGTGTTTGCGAAATCAACTGGTGTGGAACCAAAATTCTAGTTGACTCAGCCCTTCTTTCTTAGCATGCGTGGTATCTTTGACCATGTACAATCCAATATGAAACCCATACGGAATGAAGGCCCAATTATTGTCCTTTACTAAAGTGGCATTGTATCCTTGCAGGATGGTCTGGTAGCAAATTTCCCCTAACACTAGTTGGTCGAGAACATATATGGGTAACAAATCGGGTGCCCCTGTGGCTCCGAAAACCCTGATGTAGGTTTCGTGCTTGTCTAGACACCAGTGACCCACTTTGGATTTAACCTTTTTTGCTTCTTTCTTTCCTGAAAAGAAAAAAATAGATACGTGGATTAAACTGGTCACAGATAAGAGCATAGGATTTTTCATACCTGTTATCCCATAAGATGTTGAAGTATACATGGACCGGGAGCTCCAAGGAGTGTCAGTTTAAGTTCATTCTAGAGAAAACATTCATGGCGCAGATGATGTCTAACATATATGAGGCCATGTAGAAGGAGGGGTTTTCCCCCTCTTTTGATGTCTGGGCTTGCCTTATGCAGGTGCTCAACTGTTTGGAGATGATGGCACCCCAATTGAAACCCGTTCCTGAAATGGACACCGTATAAGCTAGGGGCATCCAAGCCTCTGAAAACCGGGAGAAATATTTCTCCCCATGCAACCTGCAGAGAAAAGCCATCAAGTATATGTATGGTTCCCTTAGATTGGTCGTTGGGTACCAGCCGGCAGTCCGGTTCATGAATATTTTGTCTTCCCTCCACCATGACGCCATGATTTTGCTGGTATCGTGTTATGCATAAAAAATCTGAATGAAATCAGTGCTCAGTTTTTCTTCCGACTCCCTGAGCTTGTAGTAACTCTAAATCTCCGATGGCAAGAAAACCCCGACGCATCCACCTTTATCATGATTAATCAAACATTTATGTGCATCGATGTGGTCAATGAGCCACTTTATGAGCTCAATGCAAGGAAACACCGGAGTTCGGCTTGCCACCATGTGTAGATAAGACCCACAGATGTTTGGGAGGACATCATCATCAAGCTTCCTTGTATTGGGATCCTTGTGCAGGGTATACTCGAGGGGTTGTTCTTTCTTGATCTTCTTAAACATTTTTTCCCAGCGAGGGAATGTTGTTTGGGATCCAATGTTTGCCTCTATGTCCCCGAAGGTCGGTGGTTGGATGAAGGCCTTATTGGTAGTTGTCTTAATGACAGGCACCAGTTTGGGGGTGAATTCTAATTGTCTTGCAACTTCTAGGGAGGAGCCCTCTCCTGCTTTTGGTTCTTGCGACTTTGGCGCTCTTGGAGATTTTTTGGTGGAGGGTTTCTTTGGAGGCATTGTTCCTACAATTAAAACAGTCTTTAAACTTGTGTACAGAGCAGAGTTGGGTTGAGAACATGAAAAGTAAGTGTAAAACACCACGAGTGGATGCATACCTGTAATGCTTGCTAAGCTAGTTGTCTAATACTCACTGAACTTTGGACGACTTCTCTGGATCATTATCCCTATTCCTCTGTTCATTCTGAGCTCTTTGTCATGCAGAATAGGATCATACACAATGACCGCAACACCATATAATAGGAGAGACTCTATCCGTCACATCAACTAGTTAATACGAGTAATAAATGCAATTCAAAAATAAACTACCATCGGTTCTCCGCAATTAACTTGTAACTGGTCGACGGAGGAGGCATGGAGGCAGATGCATTGTATTGGCAAATTTTAAACGATTTCTTTTGATTTGTGCACGGAAATTTTATTAACACCTTAAATGCGTCATACATAGTGAATCTGAGGGTTAAAATGTCTTATCATGTCGTGTCTTTCTGGCTTGGAGGTCAGAGATCGACATTTTAAAAAGTAAAATTAATGTGTATTTTATTTCGTAACTCCTTGACACCGATATCGCATCGAGTGTCGGCAGTCGGTGATATCGCTCCTCTCCTTGCACGACACTTACTTTTTTGTTTTTCTGCCAAAGTCGAATGGATCGGTCTTCGGTGATACTCCTACCAAAGTTTAATTGAGAAAAGGAAAGACCTTCGTCTGTCGATGCCGATGAAGATCGGTGCTCGATTATTTTAAACTTCTCAAATGATTTTCATTGCCTTTAAAATTTACCAATTCTGAACTTCTAAGCGCATTTGGGAAAGCTTTAGTTTGTCGATTCCTTAAGTAGTTGTTAAGTACCCTTTAATGGTTAAGATAATTCTTTGTTGTATGTTCAAGCAAACTTTAGAAAAATCAAATATGAAAAATAAGTGCATGTATTAGTTCATACCGAATGCAAAACAGACAATGCAAAGGACCAAGTGGTATCCAAAAGTAAAAAAAATGGACATAGACTTTTAGGGTGTGTTGAGTGCTCAACAGGTACGTCTATTAGAACGTTGTTTTGATTACATTATGTATATCCATGTTCCTAGGAGATTGAATCAAATGACAGATACTCAAGCTAATCAAGTATTAGATTGGCATATTGCACACATGTAAAGAAAAATCACACACATACACATGTAAATACATTTGTAAATAAATGTAACCCATAAGACATAAAAATATGTGTGTGTATATATATAAAGTATCAGAGTACATAGGTGGGTGCAAGCGCCTCAAAAAATAAAGAG
>JASDQU010946573.1:46599-59151 GCA_032191745.1 Picea mariana | reverse complement strand
CTTTGAAAAACAACACCAGTGGGCTCAATGGTTACCCCTAGCCGAATGGTGGTACAACACTACATACCATACAACCACTCGCATGACTCCTTTTGAAGCGATATATGGACAGAAGCCACCTTCATTTGTCTCATACTTACCGGGTACCTCGAAGGTCCAGGTGGTTGACCAAACACTTACAGTCCAAGAGGATAATCTTTGTACCCTTAAAGAGAACTTGGTCATGGAATAGAATCGCATGAAGCAGCAAGAAAATCAAGGTCACTCTGAACGTTGATTTGCAGAAGGGGATTAGGTGTTTCTGCGACTGCAACCATATAAGCAAACTTCCCTCAAGGCCGAGCATTGTCAGAAGCTAGCACCCAAATTTTATGGTCCTTACACAGTTCTCAAGCGTGTGGGGCAAGTCGCATATCAGTTAGCTCTGCCCAGCCAGTCGAAGCTACATCCTGTTTTTCATTTTTCATGCTTGAAGAAGGTGATTGGAACCAGGTGCCAAATTCAAACCAACCTTCCAGAGTTAGCTGAAGAAGGATCCATTTGGCTACAACTAGAAGCAGTTTTGGACCAGTGTGAGCGTCGCCTGCATTAGAGAACCATCAAGGAAGTGCTAGTACAGTGGAAATATATGACTCCAGCAGATGCCACTTGGGAACCAGCTACCATTTTGCAACAGTTTCCACATCTCAAGCCTTGAGGAAAAGGTTGTTTTTAAGGGGGTGGACATGTTAAGGTACTAACCCGCACATAGGTAGATCAATGTATTCAGATGTAATAAAGGTCAATATTAATAAGGCCTTTCAATAAAATAGAATAAGGCGGATGTAAGAAGACCTAATAGAAGCTTCCACTTCTAGAAGGATCTTCCTCTAGATGTTTCTCTTAACAGACATATTTAGTATAAATAAAGGTCGAGGGTATGAAAACCCTAGCTTGGAGATTATTGTAACAGAGCGCTGCTCAACTAGAGGTTGCCCCCTCGAAGAGGCCTGTGAACATTTCTTTCTGAATCAAAGTGCTATTTCAGTTGTTGTTCTCATATTATTTCTGTGTTATTGTGGAGATTATGTTGGTTATATACTGTTATTCTGCCATTTCTAGCATTTTATTTCTGTTCTGCGTATTTATTATAACTCGTATCTTGCAAACTCTTTTGAAGATTTGAAGAAAGCCTTGATGTCAACCCCATTGCTGAGTCTTCTACAATATAGTAAATACTTTTTGCTTTAGCTTTCCGCATTTGAGTCCACCATTGGTATGGTGCTTGTCCAAGAGGATAGTTCATAGATCGAGCATGTGATTTATTACCTTAGTATAAAGGGTCTTGTCAGCCCCAAATTGCATTGTTTGCATGTTGAGAAGTTAGCTTTGGAAGCGGTTCATGATGTCTAGCGTCTCATACATTATATTCTTCTTTGTAAAAGTACTTTTCTAGTAGACTCCAACCAAATACATCACATTTTTACCAAGGATAATTTTAAGGATGTAAATTTATCTTAAAATGAAGAAACCTAGGAGAATCTTACTAGTACTTAATATGAAATTGTAAAATGTTCGGTGAATGTTTTGTAAAAATATTCAAATTGATGAGGATTTTGTATAGTTTCTATAAAATTTTGGTGATTTTTAATGTGAAATAATTTTATTCTATAGAATTTGGGCGAGTCATTTTTAGAAAAAATGAAAATTGGTGAATTGTTTTTGGGAAAAAGGATGGAAAATTAGCCCATGGGTGAAATTTAGCCCCTAAAATGTTCCTTGATTTTTACCCATTATATCATTGAGGGAAAATATTTGAAATGGATAGTCATATTATCGGAGTTCAATTTGGATTTTTCCACTTTGAAATCCAATAAATCTTTACCTTTCACAGAGTTGATGTTTGAACTTCCCATAGACATTGAGGAAACTATGGTCAACGAGTCCTTTCTAGATGAGTGTTTATTCCTCATTGACTAATCAAATTCCTAGTAGGAAGATGTCTTGATATATCTTCATACCCAACAATTTAACTCTCAATTATCCAAAGATGAACACTGACATAGTCTCCATCAAGCCAAGAGTTATCTCATAATTGGAGATATTGTACATCATTGTAATATGAAATTATTTTTGTGTTGGTGTTTAGTCCATGAATATTTTGAAAATGTATTGAATGATTTCCATGCTAGAGAATGTGACACTCACTTTTTTGGAATAACCACGTCCTATAATTTTTTTTACGCAAGATACTTCTGTAGATCCATCTTTAAAGTTGCATTAATGAAGTTTAGAAGTGTCACCCTTTTCAAGTATCTACTTAAAAAATGTGTTCTCATCTTGATCCATTACACCATGTGGTTACTATTACCCCTTTCACAATGTGGCATATATACTTTATGACATGCAAGCCTACTTCGACTAATGGTCAAAACTACATCATTGTGGTTATTCACTACTTCACCAAGTGGGATGTAGATATTCCTACTTCTTCCAATGATGACACCACAATGAAAATTTTCATTTTCAACCATATGATCACTAGGTTAGACATTATTATAATGATCATTATTGATCATGGATCACATTTTTAGAATGAAATGATGATCGAGTTAGCAACCAAGTTGGTTTTTCATAATGAAAACTCATCTCCTTACTACCCTCAGTATAATGGTCAAGTTGAAGTCGTTAATAAAGTTTTCAAGACTATGATGCAGAGGATGGTGGGAAATAATAAGACCAAATTACACCTGATACAGTTCTCATCATTTTGGGCCTATTGAACCTTAAATAAAACTGCCAATGGTTTTACACATTTATAACTTGTTCATGGATTGGAGGCAGTTGTACTGATTGAATGTGAAGTACATTTATTGAAGCTAGCCATAGAACTCTTTCCTAATTACTTTGTAGAGAAATACCATCTCATTTATTTGGTTGTTCTTGATGAGAATTATCAAGAAGCTATGTTGGCTAATGAGATTCATAAGAAGCATATTAAATCCCAGTATGAAAAAAATGTTCATCCTCACATCTAAAGAAGATTTGGTTTTGGTTTATGACCAGGATCATGAGAAATTAGGGGCAAGAAAGTTTGAACCTCTTTGGCATGGTCTTTAGATTGTGACCGACGTATTGAAAAAATGGGCCTATGCATTAGTTGACTACACATGAAATCATTTTTCTGGGCCTCATAATGGGATATATATAAAAAAGTACTATCTATAAGAAGCAATGTTGTGTTGTACTTTGTAACGTGTATTTTTAATTTTTTGTACTTTAGAGCCTTTTCATTTTTTTTCATTTAGTTGATTTAGTTTGTACACTTATTATGCTTGGTGCTTGATTTGTAGATGTTGTTTCCTATCCTAGTCTATGTAGGTTTCAAATATGGCACTAGCCATAAAAAGCAGAACATCTCTTTTGTTGAATGGGTGACTTTTTCATTGACATTCCAGCTAGTGAGTTCAGGGGGCAGATGCCTCGTTCATATGACCAAAAACGTTGTAGAGTATAATGCAATCATCAAACTTCTTTCTGAAGCTATTGTTTTTGGCATACATGGGATACTTGTGTATTTGGATTCATTGTTAATGGTGTCATAGATGAATAATGCCTATCTTGTGAGAAATCCTGTGCCCTCAGGAAGTATTTGAGGGTTTGAATTCTTGAGTGACCATTTGAGTTTCTTACTTATGCTCACATTCCTATAAGTTTAAACATGTTGGATGATTCATTAGCTAACTATGGTGTTGGATTGGCATTTTTTTCATTGAAAAGAACATCAATACATGTAGGCATGTACAATAATAATGGAAGATAAATAACAATAATTTATCTCATAATTAGAACTGAACCATTTGTATAAATAATATAAAAGGGAAATACATCATGCCCAAAAAATATGCAGTGTACAAAATCAAGTTGAATGAATTATAGATCCAATCTATAATTCATATATTCTACAAAAAAGAGACTCTCGACTAGTTATCTCAAGGCACGTGTGTCTCATGGTATCACATTATAGCGTTGGTCACCCACCTCAATAGTTAGACAAAAGGACATGGTACCCCAATTGCGAGGTGATGTAACCTATGTGTGACATCACTCACCCTCATATTGGGCACACCCATCATGAGCCCCTTTATGTTCCTCCACTTGTCATGGAGGTTTCGAGCAACATCCTCATCTCCCTTCTCCTCATTTGGGTGCCCCTCCTCCTTGGATTTGTGGTGGCTTGGGGCCATCTCTGTTGGTCATACTAGTCCCACATCTATGTCATACATTATGACTATCAATATCATTTCATATATAAAAAATATAATATTTTTAGCATAAAAAATGTTATAACTCTAAAATGAAAAATACATGTACTCTTTCTTACCTATGTCTCCCTGTTGTGCTCTAGGAAGAAGTACCAACTCAATATTATGCATGAAGCCTCTACCAACATAAGGTATTATTTGATGAGGACTAACATGAATGAATCCCAAGGATTCTCTCTAGGAATAAAGAGACAAGGATCAATCCATGGCCCAATTGTTTTTTCCTAACCATCCTACATCTGGTCAATTGATCTCTCAAGTTGACCACTAATCCAGTGCACTAGTCATATACCATGGGATACAAGCACTCAAAATAATAGTGAATATGGGTCTATGAGGTCAAGTGAGGTGTTGTGTATCCAACTACCAAAGTGATCATAAATAGTATGGTATGAAGGGGTAACTACTAGACATATTTTATTTAAAGCCGGTTTTTTCTTTTTGTCTTTCTCAATCGATGATGTGGAACAATGTACTAATCTATAATGCTAGTGACATTTCCCATGCCATATCCTCTAAAGAATATCAACTCACCCCACCAATACAGTCTTGTTAGGAAGTAGATGTACTAGAATTCTATGTGTAGTATCTCATGTCTCCCTAAAAAAAAATATTGATCAAGACGCGAGAGCGCCATGAGGATCTACAACAACATACTTTGGCTGCTCATATTTTGACTTCAAAAGTACTTCAGGAGACCACAATATCTTAGCACATCTAATGTTCCTTGGTCATGCAATTCAACCACATAGGCCAACTCATGCTCTCTTTCCTTCCACTCAATCATGTTGGTTGGCCCTACACACATTCAAGAAAAAATTGTGGATCAATTACTAGCCACATTTTTGAGAAAGTTTTTATTTTTTTCCTATTTCATGCTTGGACACAACTATTCCTAGGGATAGAGATAGTTGGCCATGGGTTTTCCATAGAACCATCATATCCAGGGCCTTCTAGTCTTGAATGTAATGTGTTGAACCTATTATTGTGCACTTGTGGACCATACTAGGTTTTACAGCTCATTATTTTTTAACTAGAGCAAAAAATGAAAGGATAGAAATGTAGATAAAGAGTTGAGGACCTACTTGGTCTAGATGGAATGCAAATCCACTGGTTAAATCTCCCGTAGTCTACCTTGGAAGTTTGGAGATAAAGGTAATTTTTTTTACGAAACGTAATTCTTTACAGTGTAAAATAGTAAAAATGAGCTCATTTTCATATGTATAGACCACTTTTAGACCTTTTCTTGATCTTGAACAACAATTTTTTCACCCTTGTTGAATTTAATCCCATAAAAAATTCTAGTTTTTTCTTTGAAATTGTTTGATGAGATTTATATTGTATTGTTTAACTTTTGGACTAGTATTGTTGATCATTTATATCCGACTTTGGGAACATCTTTTTGGTGCTTTCACATAGATATCTTCGATGAAATTTGAGGTGAATGTTTCAATATGGCATATAGTGATATTTTTTTCCTTGCATTATCAATGAAAACTTGTGCCAATATTATTCCTTAGGTTTCTTCATTTATTGTACATGGACACTTGTCAGACTCACTTGATTATGTGGTAAACTCATACTCATACTGACACTCACTTGAGTAATGTTGAGATTGGAAGCTCTTGCATTATTGATGTAATTTCTTTTCATTAATTAATAAAATTTGTGGTATTAGAGGGTAGTGATGCAATTTTTTTGAAGAGGAGATTCGATTTTTTTGAAGAGGAGATTCCATCATTGAAATCTCTTGGAAAAATCCATTGCATTGATCAACTATTGATTGAGAGGTTCATTGTTTAAATATTTTTCTAAGAAAAAGAAAATCAATACTTTTTGCTCAAAGATTATTTAGATTAGTAGATTTATTTCTATGTTCATGTTTTAAATCTATGAAGATTTATTGAAGAAATCTATACAAAGAAGTTAATTTAATATTATGCTCCGATGAATTCCTCCCTTAGTTAGAAAGGGTATAATATATCAATTTACTACATACCAAAACTATTTATTTTGAAGACCTAAGGTTAATTGCAATTGGGGATCTCTAAGGAGATATTAATTTATAATAACATCTAGATTTTTATGCCGCCATCCTGAGCTTGAGCTTTGCGGTGCAAATTCCTTCTATCTTTAAAGGAGGCCCACCATCACATTTTCTCCACGTCTTTATTGACTGTAAAACCCTAATTTTTGTATCAATGCACCCATTAGAACAACCTAAAGATACTCCACGCCTCAACATAAGTGAAAATTGATCTAAAATATAGTGGCATTGATAATCCTTCAGTAGGTTTAAAGACTCTAGTGAAAACAAGTGCTGCATGGAAGCGTAGTCCCTTTCAGGTAGGAATGGAAATAAATGCGACATAGTATAGACACGTGGGCAAGAAGTTGAAGTACATTGAAACATAAAAGAATTAGCATTCACAAATTAGTTTTCTTTAAAAGAAGGGCTGGTGGATACAAAAGAAATTGAAATTTGTGAAGGTATAAGTTTGTGGACAACATAAATTATACATATGAAACTTGTAATTTTATAAAGTAGATATTTACTTTTATAAATACAAAATATGTACTTTTATAAAGTATGGGAAAGAGATTCCATACTTGGCAGTTTTTTGGATCGCGGGTTCTCGAGCTGGCGGGTTGAAAATAGCACCCAGAGTTCTGTGACATACCGTGGCCTACAAATAGCACCCAAAGTTTCACGACATACAAATTGACAATTGAAGTTGTGGATTATTTGAAATTTAAGGGCGTACATGTGTTACAAAGAAGGGCTCCTAGATACGAAATAGATAATTTGATTAAGTAGATATATAGAGCATGGGGGATGTCGGGCTGGCAGGTTGGAAATTGGGCTTCTGTTGTTTCGTGCGCTACAAATAACACCTAGAGTTCCGTGACATACAAATTGACAATCAGACTTGTGGAATATTTGAGATTTAAGGGCCAATGTCTGTAACATAGGTTCGTGGACAAAAGCATAAAAAGACTAGCAATACCGAATTAGTTTTCTTTAAAACAAGGGCTTTTGGACAAAAGAAATTGAAATATATGAAATTATAGGTTCATGGACAGGAGAAATTATACATATCAAATATGTAATTTGATTAAGTAGATATATAGAGCATGCATGAAAGCTTCATTCGGGGTTGTCGGGGTGGTGGGCTGAAAATTGGGCTTCTATTATTCTGTGCTCTACAAATAGCACCGAGAGTTCCGCGAAATAGAAATTGAGAAGCAGTCTTGCAGACTATTTGAACTTTTGGATCGTGGGTTCTCAGGCTGGCGGGCTGAAAATTGGGCTTCTGTTGATCCATGCCCTACAAATATCACCGAGAATTTTGTGATATACAAATTGACAAGCGATCTTGCGGACTATTTGAATTTTTGTATTGCGGGTTCTCGGGCTGGCGGGTCGAAAATTGGGCTTCTGTTGTTTCGTGGCCTACAAAAATCAAATATGTAATTTGATTAAGTAGATATATAGATCATGCATAGAAGCTTCATTCCGGGTTTCCGGGGTTGCGGGCTGAAAATTGGGCTTTTGTTGTTCCGTGCCCTACAAATAGCACCGAGAGTTCCACGATATACAAATTGAGAAGCTGCCTTGCGGACTATTTTAATTTTTGGATGGCGAGTTGTCGGTCTGGCGAGATGAAAATTGGGCTTCTATTTTTTCGTGACCTACAAATATCACCTAGAGTTCTGCGATATACAAATTGACAATCAGACTTGCGGACTATTTGAATTTGAAGGGGCTCATGTCGAACAAGTTTACCATTCCCAAATTAGTTTTCCTTTTTACATATGTTGGTGGACTAAAAAAAATAAAAAAAATAGTACCGACATCTGTTACATAGGCTGGTGGACAAAAGTATGAAAAAAATAGCATTCCCGAATTAGTTTTCTTTAAAAAAGCGGGTTCTCGACTTAGCCAGTTTTTGGATCGCGGGTTCTCGGACTGGGGACTTGAAAATTTTGCTTTGTTGTCCTACAAATAGCACTGGAAGTTCTGCGATATACAAATTGAGAATCAGACTTGCGAACTATTTGAATTTTAAGGGGCTTGTGTCCAAAAAATTCAGCATTCGTGAATTAGTTTTCTTTACATAGGTTTTACATACGCTGGTGGAAAAAAGGACAACAAGTATAGCACCAATGTCTGTTACATAGGGAGGTGGACAAAAGTACCAAATAAATAGCATTCCCGAATTAGAGCATGGACAAAACCCTCATTCCATACTTGGCCAGTTTTTGGATCGCTGGTTCTTGGGCTGGGGACCTGAAAATCGGGCTTCTATTTTTCCATGTCCTTCAAATAGCACCGAGAGTTCTGTGATATACAAATTGACAATGATACCTATAGAGTATCTGAATTTCAAGGGGCTCGTGTCCAAAAAATTTAGCATTCGCGAATTAGTTTTCTTTACATAGGTTTTACATACGGTGGTGGACAAATGTACAAAAAATATGGTACCAATGTCTGTTACATAGGGTGGTGGACAAAAGGACCAAATAAATAGCATTCCCAAATTAGTTTTCTTTAAAATAGGGGCTTGTGGATACAAAAAATTGAAATGTATCAAATTATAGTTTCTTGGAGAGCATAAATTATACATAGCAAAAACATAATTTTTTAAAGTAGATATTTACTTTTATACATAGGAAATATGTACTTTTATAAAGTATGGGGATGAGATTTTATAGAGCATGCATAGAGCCCTCATTCCATACTTGCACAGAGCCCTGATTCCATACTTAGGCAGTTTTTGGATCGCGAGTTGTCGAGCTGGCGGGCTGAAAATTGGGCATTTGTTGTTCCATGGCCTACAAAGAGCACCCACAGTCCTGTGATATACAAATTGACAAGCGGACTTGCCGACTATTTTAATTTTAAGGGCTTTTGTGGAAAAAGTATGAAGGACAGGTGGTAAAGATGAAAAAAATAACATACTCTCTATATGTTTGAGTACAAAAAAAGTAGTGAACACAATTTTATGACATTTATATAGAAAAAAATGAAACGTGTTACATATTCCTGAAAATTTAAAGAAACACACACACACACACACACACACACACACACACACACACACACACACACACACACACATATGTGAAATATGATATCTCAAATTTCAGTGAGTGATTTATGTCATACTTTATTTTGAAAATGACCAGGCCAGAGAAAATATGCATAAGAAAAAAATAGAATTGAGATAAAATAAACAGAGGTTTTACATATGGTGGTGAAAAAATGTACAAAAAATATGGTACCAATGTCTGTTACATAGGGCGGTGGACAAAATGACCAAATAAATAGCATTCCTGAATTAGTTTTCTTTAAAACAGGGGCTCGTGGATACAAGAAATTGAAATGTATCAAATTATAGGTTCCTGGAGAGCATAAATTATACATAGAAAAAACATAATTTTTTAAAGTAGATATTTACTTTTATACATAGGAAATATGTACTTTTATAAAGTATGGGGATGAGATTTTATAGAGAATGCAAGGATCCCTCATTCCATACTTTCACGGAGCCCTAATTCCATACTTAGGCAGTTTTTGGATTGCGGGTTGTCGAGTTGGCGGGCTGCAAATTGGGCGTCTGTTGTTCCATGGCCTACAAAGAGCACCCACAGTTCCATGATATACAAATTGACAAGCGAACTTATAGACTATTTTAATTTTAAGAGCCTTTGTGGAAAAAGTATGAAGGACAGGTGGTAAAGATGCAAGAAATGACATAATCTCTATGCAAGAAAGTAGTGAACACAATTTTATGACATTTATATAGAAAGAAATGAAACATGTTACATATTCCTGGAAATGTAAAGAAACACACACACACACACACACACACATATGTGAAATATGATATCTCAAATTTCAGTGAGTGATTTATGTCATACTTTATTTTGAAAATGACCAGGCCGAAGAAAATATGCATAAGAAAAAAAGAGAATTGAGATAAAATAAATAGAATGGCTTCACATTCAGCATAGCTGAAGACAAAAATCTAGGAACACATAAATATATAAGGAGACAAAAGAATATTTTTATTTGGAATATATGAAAAAAATAATAGTTTGTTACATATCCCTGGAAATGTAAATGTGTTTGTCATATGGACTGGGATTGGGGCTCCCGTGGACCATAACATAAATATGTACAAGAAATAGGATTGTGGAAAGAAGTTGGACACGATAGAATGTAATACCTGAAAATTATAAATGGGAAGACCAATTTTTGGCTATAGATTTCTACTCAGAAAAGTTGGAATAACTGGATTGATAAAGAAAGGACTATCAATATACACTTACAGGGATGGTGCATATAAGTAATTTTGGTATTTGCTTGGTCATGCCTTTCCCTGCTGGTTTTTGTGGGCGGCCTGCTTGAATAACTGGATTGATAAACAAAGGGTTTATGCATTTTCCTGTTGGATTTCGTCGGTGACCCACTTCAAGTTCTCTTCAACATAACTTCTCAAGGGGGCGACGTTGATGTCATTGCGAATTTTAATGCTGAAAACTTCATTTTCTAATTCTCTTAGATCAATTGAAAGTTTAGACAGAGCTTCATGAATGTCTCCATTCTGTACCGAATACAGAACTAGCCAGTTTTCCCCCTCTTCTTCATGATATTCAAGAATCCTGTAAAAATTTTCTAAAGACAAGGCCTTCAAATTATCAACTTGTTTATCGAAATCTTGCTTGGTTAACACCAACGAGTTGAGGATTAAGCTAGGGTCCTGGAAGCCATTTTTCTTTCCTGCTAAGTCTATTTTGGTGATATTTCTGAATAATGTTTCTTTCTTTGATATTGCTTGCTCACATGATTAGATGATGAGATACATGTTCTTCACTTTCTCTTTCCAGCATGCTTCTAATTGAGTGAGTCATTTTTTGGACGAGAGATCATGTTGTCTTCTTCTCATCCCTGGCATGTTGTTGACATGAAAGGAAAAAGGGATGACCGTGTGCACATATAAAGTTTCTTCATTTTTTAAATCTGTCTGCAGAAGTAGGACCAAGTTATGTGCCTTGCTCCCTAGGGAATCCATATTCTGTGATGTTTCCCAGGCCTTAGTAATCAGTTCCATTCTTTTGTTGATATTTTTCTCCACATATCCTCTACAGGATGTGAGGAAGCTAGAGGACCCTTATAGATTTGTTGCAGACATGAACGTAGTCGCAGACATGGCTATTTCCAAAGAACTGCCAAGCAATGGCATAAGAAACAAAGCTTCCTCTAATTCCTTAATCCAATTCTTTAGTCTGGCATTTTTGGCTTCAATGACTCCAAAAAAATCATGAAGAGCATCTCTGGTTTCCATGTGAATTTGAGAGATTTTGGATGCCTGCATATTGGCAAGGTCAAGTTCTGAACGATGCTTTCTTTTCTTATTTTTTACATCTCTTTTTTCCATGATTAATTTTTTTGATTCGGTTTCAAAAACAACACTCTGGAATACGAAGGATTCATCTTCGTAAAACATTTCCGTATCAACCATGTCCATTGAGAAGGCATGCTAAATTGCGTCTTCGGGCTGATCAAGGTTGTAGAATATGCTTTCTAGACCAGCGTCAAGATCCATGTTTTCACTGTAAATTTCGGGCTACTCTGCCTCCCCTACAATTCGTTTTCCCTTCTTCTACACGTGAAGCTCGTGAGGAAGATGTTCACTATATCTCTACAAAATTGTTGAGGAGCTGCTGCTAGTAGTTTATGAAAATGTTGGTTTTCTCTAGACGCTGCTTGAAATGAAAAAATGGAGGGGACAATATAACCCCCCAGAAACATTGCTTCAATGCATGCGAATGGAAAATCTCCTCATTAATGACAATATCTATGCGTGTTGTATGGTGACCTATTAGAAGTAAAGCGTAATTATTGCATACTTAGAAATGCGAAGGTGGGGGTTATGACGAAGAACATTTAAGGATTGGAGGTTTCGTGAATGAACCAAGATGGCAGTGTGCGAATGACATTCGATGGCATTTGAAAGTAAGACTAGGAAGAGATTGGAGGTTTCATGAAGGAAGCAAGATGGCGGTGTGCGAATGACATTCCATGGAATTTTAAATTAAGACTAGAAAGGGATAAGAAAAGCCTTTGCAAAAATTGCATCAATGGCAGAACTTCTTGAGCCTTGTGCGCATCAATGACAACTTAGACGGTGCTTGCACGATGACCTGTTAGCATTAAATATTTAGAAGGAAGACATATATA
>JASDQU010946573.1:27348-43284 GCA_032191745.1 Picea mariana | reverse complement strand
TTATTCAATTCTCTCTAGTTATTTTTATTTTTGCACCCAAAAGATAAATGCGGTTTTTAATCTTTTCAATATATTTTTAAATTCTTAGCTTTTATACTCCCACACTTTAATAAATTTTATTTATTCCTTATCATTTAAAAGCCATGGGTTTCACTTACTTTAATTCCCCCATTACGTTACCCCCTTTATTTTTAGAAGACTTTAATTAACACCTAGGAGGGTTTTAGCTTATGCCCTAGGTTTGTTTTTGCAGAATCTTTTCTTAGGGCTTGCCAAATTTAACTTAGAGGTGTTTTAATTTAGGTTTTTGTTTTTGTTTTTTTGATTTGAACAGGGCGACAATTTAATTAGGGGAGTCGTTTTAAGAATTTCATCAGGCGTCAAGGTCTTAGGGTCATCTAAGTTGTCTCATCATCTTCGTCCATGTGACGTGCCCTTCAGGACGCACTACGTGCTCCAAGGGTGCCACTCGCCTCGTTTTCTTCTGCTGTGCGACGTGCCCTTCAGGATGCACCACGTGCTCCAAGGGTGCCACTCGCTGATTTTCATTTCTTCTCGCGACGTGCCCTTCAGGATGCACCACATGCTCCAAGGGTGCCACTCGCTGACTTGACGGATTGGTAGAATCTATAACCCCCCTAGAGTCAACACTCCGTCCGGTGAACTTGTNGAGCGACTGTCGCAGTCTGCCCTCACGGCATCGTGGGTCCTCTCGAACTAGGTAATCGTTAACCTACAGTTCGAGCCACGGCGGGAGTGCTAATAGGCTATGGCAGGGCTGCTGACACACATCTCCCTCAATCTCTCTGGAACTCGTGTGTGGCCCCTTTACTCCATATGTGAGTCTAGTCGGCAAGCTATCGTCAGCCTGCATCATCAACCATCATGTCAGATCATGTCAACAACATATCATGAAATCAATAACATATCATCAAAACCACACCATATCACTGTAAATGAAAACAACTCAAATAGCCCACTCCCTGACTCGATCCGGAGTCCAAGGGAGTTCCACCGATGCCTCTGCATCCTCAAGGTTCGAAACCCTGCACACTCAATGAAACTGAGTCAATAGCACCTGTATATAGCAATAGTAAAACATCCTGTCATCAATCATGACGCATCATCATCAAGTTTAAGTGGTTCATCATCATAAAAATCCAGATTACTTGCGAGCAAGTGTCCTCAAAGAGTAAGTTTTGTCAGTGTGCCAGAGCGAGATGTTACAGTTTGGTTGTTTGTGCACATTCTATTTGGAATTGCAATGAATGTTTCATCTGTCTGGCAGATTGTAGTATGCAAATCAAAGCATTTAATATTGTCTCTCCAGAAGTCATGGGTGACTATTTCCATGTTAACGGTAGGTTGTTCAAATATCAAAGAATCTTGGATGGGTTGTGCCTGGTAAATATCCCCAAAGAATATCATGTCAATGTTTCCAAAGTATTTCATCTTCACATGTTTTATGCTTCTTATTCGGTTGTCAATGGAATACAAGAAATGACTCCCAATCAAAGATGATTCATCTATAAAGACAAGTTGGAGTTCCTCATAAATCTTAGATAATGTATCCAACATTTCCCTGCTAAGTGGAAGAAAATGTGACTTGTTAAAAGGCATTAAAAATGCAGAGTGGGTTGTTGTTCCACCAGCATTCTATGCAACTTTTCCTGTGTATGCAACTATTAGGCCCTTTGGTTTCATAGGATCAGAGGAATTGTTTGAATCATAGATTCGTATAAGCATTTGGAACAATGCTTTTGTTGTGAATGTCTTGCCTGTTCTTGCTCCACGTGTAAGGAACACGTGCACATGAATGTTCATGTCCAAGCATTTTTTAAGAGCAATGTACTTTATAATTGTTTGTTGTTCGCGATTTGACAAATGTCTTATTCTATGGTATTCATTATTTTCAATTAGGAAATGATGTTTTGTAACTTGAAAACCAAGATTGATACATTTTTCACTTCCAGCCACTGGAGGACGAGGCAAATCCTCTTGTAAGTCATATGACTTATAAGGAGTTCTGGCTGTTTTTGGGTTTCTGAATGTCTCATCATGATCGCCAGGGTTTTCTAGGTCATTAAGTGCAACTTCTATATTGCCCCATGTTGGATTAACATTGTAGGTAAATCTAGCTTCATTGATGTGCACTATAGTCTCAAACGCAACATACACAACCTCCCATGTAGAGAAGTTATGTATTAATGTCTCTTCGTTTTCATTGAATGGAACATACAACAACAATTTTTCTCTACAATAGTTTTCATAGTCACAATGTTTATTGTATTTGACAAACCGTATCACAGAGGGTTTTTTTCTTTTTGATATGGCTGTACCATTTTTTTTTGTAATGCGATACGAATTCTGCTAAGCAGAGATGCGTAATAGGATATGGATGCTGAACATAATAATCAATAATAGAGTGACATACCACGTCCTCTGAATTGTCAGGCTCTTGTTGTAGCAAAACCGATGGTTTAAGCAAAAATGTGCGTTTTTCAAGTGGAGATGTGTTTATGAAGACACATTTTCTTGACCTACAAGTGAGGGGCAAGGAAAGTGCAATGTGAACTACATGCTAAGCAGACATTTGTTGAAGATTAAGCAATGTATTTCCAAGTGTGCGTATCATTTGTATGGCATCAATATGAATTCTTTCATGTTCTTTGCGTATTCTTCTGAATAAACTTGTCATAGATTTTTCAATCTTCGTCATATACGAGGTACAATACGATGCTGCAACATATGCATTCAGCACGTACTATGCATCTGTATTTGCTTTCCACATAACTGACATGTCCTTGGAGAAACTGTTGTTCCAAATATGGGAGAGTTTTTGTTTAAGGAAAAGTGTTGGTTTCCTAAGCGTACATTGTATGGCTTGGATGTACTCATCTTCTGATAGATTTACCCATGTCAAGAAGGCATCAAGGCTCATCATTTTTTCAAATCCTCCTTGTTCTAGAAATGCGAACAAGGATTTAGATTTCTCAACAACAACATTTTCCTCTAAAGTAACTGGCTCTATGATTCTTGTATCTCTCATTGGTAGCATGGGAAAGTTGTATCTGCAATGTGAGTTTTTTCGTTTTCTACAACTTCTTGTATGGTAATGTATATGGACTTTCGCAATTTCTGGATCCAAATGATCTGTGTTGTATGTTATGTATTTATCCACAAATTGTTCGATCTCTGAATTATTATCAGCTCCATAGACTGGTGCACCCTATATCCACAACAGTGCGTGGTCATGTTCATTTCCCCTATTCTGGAATTCAGTCACAAAAAAGTAGTCCGATATTTTTCTGAAAAAAATTTCATCGCGGCATATCAATTGTCTCAAAGCATTTATTCTATTTCTATAGTAGCGAGTACACGTCACCAGGTCTTTTCATACGAGGTATTCAATGTCGTTATTTTCCAGTGTATCGGTTTCTTTTTTACGTTTCCTGTTCCTATGCAGGTTAGATACGACAACCACCAATGGATCCCAGCAATGCTCTGCACTTGTAAATGTGATGAAAAATGTTGGTAGGCCCAATTGTCGGATCATTGCAAAATAATTTTTTTTGTCTTGTTGCAAATAGTCAAGAGAGGTGCGGATGTTTTTGAAATCTATGTATTCAATATCAAATTTCAGAATTTAGGTTTACTTTGTACTTCACATCCTTGGCCAACACCTTTCTTCCTTGTAACTAGCCTTTTCTTATTCAGACCCACATGAAGGACAAAACTTTCTCTATTATTATGCGCATTGTTTTGAAAAACAAATTTGTTATGTGACAGGAGAAGTAACTGCTTGAATGTAGCAGCTCCCATCAGACTATTTTATGATAACTGAATCATTTTGTAATATCAGTGCCATGTGGATCTCCATAGAAGAGTGTTGGAAATTTCATTTCCTCAACAAATTTGTCCTTGAATATTCCAAGTGGACGCTGCCCCTCGACAGGTGCAATTTTCACAATTTTGTCTTGCAAGTCATGAATGCACTGTGAATCAGTGAATCCATGCACCAATGTTTCAGCAGGTGTTTCATTCTCTGATTCATCACTTGTATCAAAATCACTAGGATTTTCGAGAGTGTCTGCAGAGTTGCCATGTTCTTCTGCTAGAACACTGTTCTAGTTGCCATTTATACAAATGTTCTCTGCTTTGTACAGGGCCCTGGAACATAATTACTTTAATTCTTTCATAACAACATGCACATGCACTTTGCCTGTCTAATATACATTTTTGTATCGCAAACATATTTTCAGAGCCACAACGATTGTAATTGTATTGTTAATGAATTGTGGCAACGCTTTTTTCACAACATCTAGTTGAACACACACATTAATAATTGATCTTGTTAAGCCCATCTGGGGTCGTTTATAGCCCCATGGTATGATTTGAGCAAATGTAATTCACAGAGACACAAGTTCTCCTCAATTTCCATAAGTGCACTTACATCTTCTAGTGGTGTATTACATATTATTCGATCAGGGGTTGCAAACTGTGGCAATTTTCCATTTTCAAGTGATCGTTTGCATGGAACACAAAATTTCCCACTGGAAAATGGGTTATCGTGCACTGTCAACTAGAGGTATTCTGCTTGCAAATTAGGCATGAAAGACTTACTTTTTTTTGAAAAATTTAATTGTTCACAAATTGCACATGCAATGGAAGGAGTGTCTTTCATTTGTTTCATGTAGGTATGTCTTGCATTTTTCTTTCACAGGGAAGTATGGGTAGAAACTATTTCCTACTTTCCATTGCTACTACTACATGGTGTTGCTTGTAGACCATGAACTGGAACAGTTGCATGGCCATTCTGGGATATGCGATCGCATTGGTTTATGTTCTGTTCTGCATGAACAAATTTCTTTGCATTGTGATATGTGAGTTTCTCTCTAAAAGGAAGTGTAGCAATGCATTTTTTTCTCTCGTGAATGACCTTTTTCAAGTTGTGGTAACTTACTCTATGTTTCTTTCCCAAGGGAAGGATGAGCTGGTGAAAACTGGGATGAATTTCACCCTCATCCAGCTTCTGAGAAACTACTTTACATTTTTTGTTCAAGGCCTCTATGGCCTTATCACAAATTGGACAAATTTGATGAATAATTTTTTTCAAATTGTGATAACTTACTCTACGTTTTTTGTTTAATCCCTCTATGGCCTCATCACAACTGTCATGAATTTTACGCATGTTTTTTTTGTTCAATCCCTGTTTGTCCATATTGCAACCAGGAGGAGTCTCATTTTCACTAAAAAACATTCCACGTGCATGCAGATTAGATGTCATTTGGGTGGCATGGACAGTCAACCCTGAACTATCGATATGTCCAAGCAAAGGTTCATAATGGATATGTGTTGTATCTATTTTCAATGAGAGGATGTCAATTGTTCGATCATAATTTGAATTGGTAACCCAAGAATGGACAGTGCCATCTAGCAAGGGGGACCAGAGTTGGATATTCACCCTGAATATCATAGACAACCATTACAAACATAATTTTCAACCCTCCATATTCCCTTTTTCATATAGAAGAGCCATGTTCACAAGGTATTCCTGCCAACTTCCAACTTTCGACATATTTTCTACGAGATATGGGAAAAGGTGCCGATGCAAGCACCTAAAATCCTATTGGTTTCCGCCTATAATCTCATTGCAAAAGGACTGTATAGTGTAAATCCACATCGATTGAACATCGAACTCCACTACCACCAAACAACAAATTGCATTGAACATACTATCTCCACAGCTAGACACAACATTTGTTGCTAGCTGCAAACCATGGCAATCTATGCCATGCAAAATCCATTTCCATTGCGATTGAAGGTCTTTGCAAATAACGAACAAGTAAATACGAGGACCTTCTATATTGAATATGGACATTTTTCTGTACAATGGTTCATAATGGCCATTGAGGGCATTGGCATCATGGAACAAGATGCAATATGGATTGTTAGATGCAGTTTTGTTGAATAGTAGATATCTTGTTTTACTTGTCAATGACCATATGCCACTGATATATTCAGCTAGTTAGACAACCACCATATAAAAAATGTATCTCCCCAAAGTCCCCTCTAATGTGCAGGGAGAACTAGAGATGCAGACAACCAAATCTTTGAAAAATACGTAGCGACATCATGTATTCCTTGACACTGTTGAAGAAAATCAGATTCCCGTTCGTATTCATAGGAATGCAAAGCATCGACATCGCCATTTTTAAAACAGATCAAGAAATAATCTATCAATCCATTGCGCAACTTGGTCGACGAATACCAGAAATGCAATAGAACCTGGAATGTATCAAAAAGGCAATCCCCAACAGTATACGAGAATGCATCCAATCTAAAAATCCCATTGCTATGAAAAACCACATCAATGATGTCATGTATACTGGAATGTGTATCTATTTCATACGACTCAACATCCATTACTTCTTTCATCTCTTCAACTGTCATTTTGAATTTGTTTGCTACATACTTTCAGTTTCTATCAAAACAAAGAAAAGCATGGGAAAAAAACAAAAGGTAGCAAAATAAAAAAAGAAAGCAAAATAGTGTACCAATCCCTGTATGTTTCTTTCAACCTTCTTCTTCTCAACTTGAATCCCCCCTAGTCCCCATATCAGATGAGAAGAAAACAGATCGACACTGGAAACTGAACCAAACAGAAGAAAGAACACAAATAAATAAAACCATAAATTTACTCAGCAGAAAGAGAACAGGTAGACGCAGTTTTCCGACCCACATAACAAAAGCATACCCTATGCCTACATCCCACCTGATGGTTCCCTCTTCTGATAGCTCCCAACTAATTTTCACAAAGCCCTCTGCATTTCAATTTTTGGAAAACCTATGGACGCGACAACCGTCATATGAATACACATGGTTTCCAGGAACATAAACTAAGAGCATAGACAAAGATGTTTTGCAACAAAATTTGGAGGTAGGAACTCCCACCTTTGAAAAAAAAACAAGAACAGGGAAACTTACCCATCAACAAAGGATGACAAGAGCTCAGCCCCAAAAAACTGCAAATCGCAAGAACATGTCCAACAACTTGCAAAGTTGAAGAACAAAAAACTAGTGAACAACCATGAAGAGGTCGAACTGCAAGTGCAGGACCTCAAATTTGTAAAGTTGAATCAAACAAGAACCAGAATGATGGAGCGAAGCAACGAACAAGGATCAAGCACTCGAGCAGTGATGTCAACCATGAACGAAACTATATTGCAACACATCTGTACAATAAACATTTAAGACTGCCAGAGTTGTTAGGTAAACAATTAAGACTGTCAGGACCGTCTAAGGGCGTAGGGATGTGCAAGAATTTAAGAAAATATGCAGCATGGCAGGCCTATTCTCTCGAAGCACGCAATAATAAAGAAAAAAGTCACACATAACAATATGGTAGAGAATGTATTCTACCCAATAGAAGATGCTAAGGGAAACATTCAAACTAATGCTAGCATTAATCCACCTTCGACCAATGCATAATAAAATATATTATTCAAAAATACCATATACTACCAAATACTTTGGATATGCCAACATATTTAACATTGGGAATAACAAAGGCGTCAATAAGACCTCCAATCCGTTGTCCAATCAGATCTTGAAAAACATGATACTTTTTATTATATAAAAATCGATGTTTACACTTCCCTTGTTCCAACAATAGACAATATGAAAATATTTCTGGTCAATGCACAATCTAATACCAGGTCAATGGTTTATCGATCGCTATAGTCCCTCTTTTCCTATGGCGGGGACTAATAATAGGATATGGGCATTTCTCCATCATTTCACGATAATAAAAAAAAAATTAGCATGTGATATTGAAACAAAAGTTTTTGGCCGGCCATGATTCTCAGTAGAAGAAATAATAGGTGCGTCCAAGAACCATATTCGGGAGAGCGTAGAAAAAATCCTTCTTAACGAGGATTGAGAGAATCATCAATTCTCATTTTTGGAAATGAATTACCAAAGAAGTTATTCAAAATATCGTATGAAGATCGCTAAGGTATCCATTTTTAAAGTTTTGAATGCCAAATTTAAAATAATAAAACAAATCCATCATTATTTTTCTATTATTTGGAATATTTAAAGCACAAAAAGGAGAAGTGCGTTGATTCATTTAGTTGTGTGCAAAAATAATAAGTTTCAAACACTATTTGTAAATGTTTCTTTGAAGGTCATAAGGAAAGGAAAGTAATATTATTTGGGATTTTCAAGTAACTTTCTTACTTTGAGGGGGATAAGAAAAAAAATAAATTTGTAATTTTGAGATAATTATTTTACTTCAAGGGGGCAAGAATAGAAAGAATTTGTAATTTTTTTATTTCTTCCATATTTATGAAGAAATAAAGGTGATCAAGGAGTCAAATTTTGAAAGTATATAGTATCAAAATTTTAAGAGTTGATTAGAGCTAAGTACAAAGCTCAATCACTCTTTTTTTTCAACAAACTATAAGAGGGTCAAGGACAAGCCTCTATAGTCCTTTCTTGCGGCGCAATGTGTGGTGTGTTGCTGATCTTTATTTTTTCATGTGGTGCATGATTCTTTTTTTTTCTTTTTGACACATAAATTTATCTTCAAGCAAATAATTCATAACGTCCAAACTTGTAAATTTATTTTCCTAGTCCGATAAACTCAAAGGCTCCCAAAATTAGAAAGCATGGAAACGATATAAGGAAAGCACTTTAAATTACAATGAGCTATGGAAAGACATATGCAATGGTGATGTAAAACCAAATAAACCCACTGACGTAGGACCGCTAGCTAAATGGGAACTTAAGGATGAAAATGCTTTAGCATTAACTAAATCCTTTATAAATGAAGAGGTGTTTATTCAAATTGAGCACACATATGATGCATGGTATGCATGGAACACTTTCAAGGATTTATTTGACACTCAAATTGAAACAAAAAGGGTTGATATTCAATTAAATCTACTTTAACAAAAAATGATCGAAGGTGAAGATGTACTTGAGCATACTTCCAGAGTAAATAAAATAAGATAGGATATATCCAAGGCATGATTTACTATTGTAGAGGATAGTTTGATGAAAACTATCTTGATTGCAGGATTACCATCCTCTTATAAACACTTATTGGAGACTTTGATAGGAAAGTTAGAGAGATAACGTTTGACTAGTTGAGTGAGTTAGCTCAACAAGATAAAACATTTGGCAAATAAGAAACAAGTTGGAGGAGATGTCTTCTTTACAAAAGTAAGTACTCCTAAAACTTCAATTGGAATTTCAAGAGGAAGAGGATCTCAATTCAATAACAAAGGACATGGTAATAAATATTGGTCAACATATAGGGGAAAAGGTCAAGTATGAATTCAAGGAAGAAGAAACACTAACTATCAACGAGGAAACACTAACTATCAAAATTGTAGTAATAGGTACAACAGAGGTAGAGATTTAAGTCAAGTTATATGCATACATTGCAACAAGGTTTATCATTATGTAGAATATTGTTGAACTCCAATGATAAAATACCAAAGTTTAAGAAAAAATCAACTTTGATACAATATTCTGATGCCCATGATCAAGAGGATGATGATTCTGAATATGTATTCACTGCACTTGAAAACTCAGAATCAAGTGCTTTGTTGGTATCCAATTATTATTTTAGAAGTGAGTATGAATATGTGTGGATATTAGACAAAGGGGCTGCTCAACACATGACTTTATGAAGATATTTATTTTGGATATTTCTGGTATGTAAATTAAATTCAATCTTCTTGGTTCATGATACAACACACACACCTTGTGGAAAAGGTACTGTGAAAATTTCTCTCCTCGAAATTGGAGAGAAAATGATCTAGAATGTTTGGTGTGTACCTACATTCAAACATAATTTGTTGTCCTTAGTGATGATTTGGAAAGAAGGACATCAAATCATCATGGAAGATGGGTTGGTGAAAATCAATTCCACAAAATAGAATTTGAAGACAACCATGACATGCTATGAAGATGTTAATCTTCCTAGGATTAAAGGGAAAGTCATTCCTTGGAAGAAATATTTTGTAGGAGTAGTTAGTTTAGATATTTCTTCTATAAGGTTATGGCATGTCATATATGGACATTTGAATTTTGACAGTCTCTCACAACTTCAAAAATAGGGAATGATTAGAGGACTTCCCATTTTTAAGAAGGAGAATGCAAGATGTGAAGCTTGCATTTTTTGGAAATAGAATAGAGAGACATTTCCTATAGGTTCATGGCGAGAAAAATGATGTTTTCATCATGTTCAAAATGAAATTTGTGGACCTATAGAGACTTCTCTAGGTGGTTGTAAATATTTTTTACTTTTCATTGATGATTTTAGTCATATGAATTAGGTGTATTTTTTGAAAGATAAGTTGGAAACTTTTGAAAAGTTTAAGATTTTTCGATATCTGGTCGACAAAGAAACAAAAGAAAAGATCGAAACATTGAGGACATATAATGGAGGGGAATTCACTTCCAATGAATTCCAAAATTATGCAGAGATAAGGGAATAATAAAGAAACCGATAAATTCATATACTCCACAACATAATGGACTCACATAATTAATGAATCAAACTTTATTGGGAATGACAAGATCAATGCTAAATTTCAACTTGGTTTAAGTCCCTCTTGCTGGGCTGAAGCAATACATACTATAGTCTACTTAAAGAACATATATCCCACTGCTTCTTTGGATGCAATCACACCATATGAAACAGGATATGGTTTTAAACCATGAATTAAACATCTTCAAGTTTTTAGTTCAATGTGCTATGCTTTCGTTCCCAAGGAAAAAAGAACTAAGATAGACTCACAAACTATAAAGTGTATATGTATTGGATATTCTGATGAAAAGAGGGGAATCATCTCTTATCAAATGGAAAATTTATTGTAAGTCAAGATTTCATATTTGATGAAACATAGAGAAAAAAGTGTTAAAGAGATCAAATGCCTTCTGGAAAACTTGGAAAAACAAGTCGATAAGGAGAAAAATTGAATGCAAAATCAACCAAGTAAACAACAATGGTTTGAAATAGATTGGACTTCATCAATAAATGACACTTCTTCATCAAGTTTGTCTGATTATTATTCAAAAATTTTGTCTGAATTTTCATCAAACAGTTCATCTGATAATGAAACTCCACCTTATGATACTTCATAGGAAAGGAGAGTTTATGTTTTTATGAATCCTATGTTTAATAATGGTGATAATTTAGATCCTCAATCTAGCCAACAACAATTGCCTAAGTGGGTTATTCAACTTTTGAAGGATGTCAAGCATGATGAACAAAAAAAAATAGGGAGAAGAAGTTCAACCAGGGAAGAAGAATTTTTTTTTGTAGTAACAAATGATTTTACCGAGCCCTCAACTTTCAAAGAGGTAGTAAAACATGAAGAACGGAAAAAAACAATGATTGATGAATATCAATTAGTGATGGAAAATAATACTTGGAAACTTATTGATTATTCTCAATATGTTAAACCCATCAAATGCAAATGGGTTTACAAAATCAATTATAAGCTAGACAGAATGATAGACAAATATAAAGCAATCTACTTGTATCCAAGGGTTTTGCACAACAAGAAGAGATTGACTATGAAGAAAAATGTGCGCCTACCACAAATTGGAACACAATCAGGATGACAATTGCTTTGTTATCTCAAAAAGTATGGAAAGTATATCATATGGATGTTAAAAGTGACTTTCTCAATGGATATTTGTAGGAAGAAGTCTATATGACTCAACCTCCTAGTTTTGATCTTGAAGGGAAGAAACAAAAAGTTTGTAAGTTGATCAAGGCGTTATATGGATTGAAACAAGCTCCCAGATCTTGGTATGCTAAAATGGATGATTACCTTCAAAAAGTTGGATTTAAGCGAAGTGAATTTGATGACACCTTATATATGCATCTACAAGGTAAAAATATGGTGATTTTAGTAATGTATGTGAATGCCTTTATCATTACTGGGAACAATGATCATATTTTCAGTTAAAGAAAGAATTACATGCACGATTCAAGATGACAAATCTAGGATTACTGCACTATTATCTCATAGTTGAAGTATTCCAACATCCAAATAGAATTTTCATTAGTCAATGCAAGTATGCATAAGAACTACTGAAAATATTTGGCATGACAAATTGCAAGTCCGTTCTCACCCCAAAGGAGAACAACTTTAAAAATTCAAAATTTGAAGGGGGGGAATTAGTAAACAACACTAGTTATAGGAAGTTGATTGGAAATTTGATCTATTTGACAACCACTCATACAAATTCATCATATGCAATCATTATTCTCTCTAGATTTATGCAATAACCAAGGGAATACCATTGGAATGTATAAACAAGGGTTCTTACATATATGTCAGGTACGAAAGATTATGGTCTTTTATATAAAACGAATAAGAATCTCATACTTGTTGGATATTTTGATGCAAATTTTGTTGGGAATGTTGATGATAGGGAATCAACAGTAGGTGACTTATTGAATATGGGATCAACAAAAATTTATAGGAGTTGTAAGAAGAATACTGCAGTGGCAAATTCTTCAGCAGAAGCAAAATATATTTCAACATGGGAAACAACATGGGAAGCAACATGTGAGATTGTCTAGTTATTAATTTCAGATTAGATCTCAATAGTTGCAAAGATAATTCACATGACCTCATATGTTAGCATGAACCTAGGTTTATAATTAAAGTGTGCTAATGGATTCAATGTTTATTACTGCAATTCTTTGGCCCTACTAGTAGATTAGAAATATAATAGGTATATGTCTTCATGCCCTCCTCCACTAGATGAGCAAGTCAATGACAATTTTTTCTAGTAGTTGAATAGATATATGGATACATTCTTCATTTATTAGAAAGATGTTTCTTCCAATACTCAATCAATTGATAAGTTTAGTAGTACCACTCCACCAGTGGGTGCACAATATGGTAGGGATATTTCTTTATTCTCTCCTCCATTGGATGAGTAGGTCAATGATAGTTTTCTCCAACAAATGACTAGTTTGGAGGTAACATTATTTCAATGTGTTGGGTCAAATTTTGTATTGAGTTGGGTCATCACAATCTCACTCTCTTCTTCCAAATATGGATAACTCTACATTGATTTGGGTATTCCCACACCCTTTTATACCTACTCTTTTTTTTTCATGATCAGGTTCCCCCAGATGATGAGTAGTTAAATGGTGGAATTTATTCAAGAGCTAATTAGTTTCATGATGATGATGGTTGAGTGGTAATATATCTATCCATTCTTGTATTTGATTTGGGTCATATCAAACCCACTCTCTATGTTTCAGCTATGAATCTATCTCTATTGAGTTGGGTATGACCATTCCTTATGTGATTTATCATCCTTCTTCATGTCCCCATGCTCAGATTAAAGGGAGTGTTAGAATGATGGTAATATTCACATGTGGTCATTTATGGCTAAGTTCCTTCTCAAATATATAAAAAATACACTAAAGAGTGCTCTTATACATAAACGGCCACATGTGAAGATTACCATCATTCCAACACCCTTTGTTAATCTTAGTATAGGGACATGAAGAAGGATGATAGAGTATATAAGGAGTAGGCATACTTGACTCAATAGAGATGAAACTGTAGCTGAAATATAAAGGAGAATGGGTTTGATATGACCCAAATCAAGTCATAATCATCACAAAACTACTCAACTATCGAGGAAATGCCACCATTGAGCTACTCATCATATGAGGAAATATGAACCCGATCTATCCATCTGATAAGTAGGTTTTGTAAAGAGATATATATTATAAATAAAAGAGAGAGTAGGTATAAGAGAGTGGACACCCAACTCAATGTAGAGTCATCCATAGCTTGAATAAGAAATATTGGGTTTGTGATGAACCAACTCAAAATAAAGTTACCAACTTAACGATAACTGTGACCTCAAAACAATAACTCTCGCCCAAAAATATCATATTTTTGGGTAAAAAACACAAAAATAAACCTTGTTGGTTTAAACTTACTTATTCTTCTATACTATCTGAGTTTGTATTGACCTAGGTTTCATGTCTTTCAGGTTTCCAACAAAGCCTCTAAAACTATTGGCCCTCCTGGTAAACCAGAAGGAAACATAGCGCACAAAGTGCGTTGCACAGTCTCACCCGAGATAGCTTTAATGGGTGGTTGTAAGACTTAGGTGTTTACAACCTAGGATTGAATATGAGATAAGAGAGAAAAGCATTAAACCATTATTATAAATCTTCTGTCTTTTGTCACTATTTGAGTTATTGGATCGCTGCGTTGATCCTTTCTTCTTCCTTCTCCCACTTTTGGACATGCTGATCCTCCTCTAACTTCATCCAAAGATGCACTGTTTTATCGAAAATGTTAGCTGCAGTACTGACCTGCTGCTCTATTTCTTGTAGTTGCATTGTTGATTTCTTATTCCTTTGCTCCTTGACTGCTGGTGGATTGGTTGGTATGATTTGCTATTGGAGATTCTCGATCTCCTTTTGGTATTGATCGATTTCCTGCGCAATTTGATCAATCTTTTTTGCTACTGTAATTACATCACCCTGCACGGCTCATGGAATCTTCTCATAAGTTCTTGTCAGTTTCTTCTCCAATCCTCTTATACGCTCCCCTTCCTCTCGAGTCTCAGATTTAGCCTTCTCATAGACTATTTCCATCTCATCTCGTTTCTTTTTTGCTTGCCGCAGTTCGACTAATTCTTTGTGTGCGTGAGACTGTACCTCATGGTTTAAGCTAACCTACAACTTGTGTAGAGATCTGGTTGTCATCCTTGTCATCACCAATTGGATTTGGCTTAAGTCCTTCAGGGGTGTCTTCCCAACAATCTCATCCATCCACAACATACAGGGTGTGATATGGAATGTTGCGTTCGAGTGTGGTAATGAGTGGAATGGATGTCATTCTGCTTCTTCCACTCTTCCCTCTGTCTGTGGTGTTGATGGTTCTGATCCCCTGCTACTTGCTAGTTTCCCTTCCCCGATTTTCTTGAGGAGTTGTCGCATGCCTACCAATTTCTCCTCAATCCTATCCTTGTGGTGCGCAACATGGTTGAAGTGTTAGAAAAACAGGACCACGGAGCAATAAAATAAAACAAATGCGGAAACAAAACACAGAAGATACACAATACAAGAGAGACATATATTTGCGTGGTTCACCCAGTGTGGGCTACATCCACCAGAAAATTGCCAGGTCCTTGCTTTATTATTATCCAATAAATGAAGGGATACAACCTACAACAAAACCCACTGTAACTTCTTCTTCTTTCTCTCATAGTCTCCTCTCTCAAAATACAATACTCACCATAATGCATAGCCATAATACATTTCCCTCATGACAGAGGGCTGCCATCTAGGGAAAAAAACTCTAACATAATTTCTACCGTTAGATATGAAACCTTATAATGAACGGTCCAGATTTACAATGAAATTACAATATACATTTACAAGGAATTTTTTCCTTCGAGGGCTTCACCCCCAAACCCCCATCTGGGGACACTTCCCCTGAACCCCCGCCGAGGACTCGCTTTCCCCCGAACCCCCTAGCTGGGGGGACCCCGTAGAGGGGGTACCCCCCCTTTGCACTCCCTTGCATGGAAGAGTGTACATACTTTTGGGGTGTAAAGTCTTCATGGGGTATAAACATGTCTGAAAGTAAGGACCTCTGAATCAGGAACATAATCAGGGTCCACAACCAACAATCTCCCACTATGAGACTGATCTCAACAAATCCACCACTGCTGTATATGCTGGACTCTGAACCTTCTTGGACCTGGCAAATTTCTCATCTTCATCTTCATTCTTGAAGACCAACTGAAACTGAGCAGGAACTCAGTTTCTCTCTGGTTACTCCATTTGTTAACATGTCTGCAGGATTCTGGCTAGTGTGTATCTTTTCCAACTTCAAATGTCCATCTTCCAAGGTGGATTGT